>JACEFZ010002527.1:0-110000 GCA_014155875.1 Cepaea nemoralis | reverse complement strand
TGGATTTAAGTGCAGTTCCAGAAATAAGGGGCTCATGATAGGATGAATCCGCGTTGTTTATGTCCATTGTGCACCTGGAATATACAACATGTATCTCTAGCATCATCTGCTAAGTAGACAGATCATCATCTGATTTGTCCGCAGTGATACGAGGTCACTTCACAACTAGCCTTTAAGGCAAGGGATATAACCCATTATTTCCTAACTCGAGACACGCTCAGAAACATGCCTAGCAGTTGTACAGATAGTGAGATCGGGAACTTTGTAGTCACATTTGAATAAACACCAAATTAGTGGCACAGTCACATTTCTAAACACAAACGACATTGTAATATGTATTAATGGTGCAGTACTCTTGTTACTGCCGCTCTGGGAATCCCGAGCTCTTTGACTTATTACCATCCCTACACTAACAAGTAATAAGACTCTCAAGTGCAGCCTACCTGATGCAGATAATGAATTGGGATCCAGGTACTCATGACTCTGTGGAGACAGACCTTGATTATCCTTACTGGTCTGTGGAAACAGAAACAAAGGAAAATTATAATGGACTCTTATTTCATACAACACCGTATGGGCATATCAATGTTAGTTAGTTAGTTAGTCGCAGTTCCAACTTCACAGCAACAGGTCGTCCCTATTATGCTCCGTTCCTGTGCCAGTGAATATCACACAAAACGCTCCCCACTGCCCAATGTGAAAAGTGGAAAAGACAGGAGTCTCGACAAACAACAGCCCGCACAGATACACTGTGCATAATGCCGCCGTCAGAATGTCAACACAATAGTCCCCCACAAAACACCCAGTTCATTTCTGATGAAATCTCAATGTGTTTATGCCAAGTGTTTGTAAAGTCTCACTACACTTTGTATGTAGACCAAATTTGAAAAATGAAGTACATGACGTCATCAAAAAAATGTGCTCTACATTCCACAGGGAAGCAATATGCAGCGAATGGCTGTGGTCTACTTTAGTCATTCTTTCCCCTGCAAACAGAATGATGTTGGACAAATGTTACGAAATGGCAGTCGCTACACACAAATTGTAATTCAAATATTTCTAGCAAGATTTCCCGATAAACAACCCTCTCATCGCATTACGGTAAGAACTTTGTTGAATAAGTTTCATGCTACGGGAAATGTGGAAGATGCTCCGCAATCTGGTAGGCCTGCTGTGTCTGAAGAAAAATGTCTAGATATCCAAGACAGAATCCTGCAAAGTTCAAGCACGTCTTCAATGAAAAATGTCGCAATAAGTGAACGCATCAGTGAGCACAGTGCACACAATTCTTAAACAACGATTAAATTTTAATCCACACAGGATTTCTGTTATGCCTGAAATAAAATAGTGAGATAATCAATCCAGAGTCAACTACTCCACGTGGTTTCAAGCATCTTTAGCTAAAGAAGACGAGTCAGTTCTCGATTTAACATTCTTCTCTGATGAGGCAATGTTCCATCTATCTAGATACGTCAATAGCCAACATAATCGTATTTGGAGCACGTTTAATCTCAATGCATTTCATGAAGCGCCTCTACACGATGAGAAAAATGGGGTATCATATGTTGTCAGTAGAAAACGTTTTATTGGACCAATTTTTTTCAACAACAATATAAATGCTGTGTTTACCGTAATGACATTCTGGAACCTGTTTTAGAACAGCTGAATGAGCGTGAAATTGAAGAAGCCTGGTTCCAGCAAGATGATGCAACTGCATCCACAGCTAGAGCATCACAATGATTTTTTAAAAAACATAAATTGTTCGTAAATCACAAAATATCAGGTGGAATTTGGCCTGTTCGTTCTCCAGATCTAACTCCATTCGATTATTATCTATGGGGTTTCTTGAAAGGAAATTTATTACAAGCATAATGTACACACAATTGATAACCTGAAAGAAGCAATCAGAATTACCATATTAAACTAATAACAGACACGTTACAGAAGGTAATTAACAATATGAAGAGACGTGTACAGTCATGTCTTGAAGCCCGTAGTGGACATTTCCAACACATATCATAATGAATAATTCATTGGTACTTTCCAGCTCCCCCAAAACAGCGTTAGACCATAGCAGTGACTATTGTAACTAATTTGATGAATTTTTTAGCACATTTATTTATGGCACCATGTACTTCATTTTTCAAATGTGGTCTACATACACAGTGTAGTGGGACTTTACAAACACCCGGTGTATATTGGATCTCGATGTGCATGTAGTTTTACATTTTTATATTGCTTAGTGCGTTCTTTTATTTTAATTTTCTCCTCCTCCTCCTCCTCCTCCTCCTCCTCCTCCTCCTCCTCCTTCTTCTTCTTCTTCTTCTTCTTCTTCTTCTTCTTCCTCCTTCTTCTCCCCACTCTCCTGCTTCTCCCCTCCTTCTTCTCCTTGCTATCCTCTCCGTCTCTTCTTTTCCTGCCTTTCACCTTTAAATAAAGCACATATCCCCAACCACCTCTCGCCCAGAACATTGTAGGCTGTATTATGGCTGGTCGACGTTTTAGCTAAAGCTGTCTATTGGATGAGGAAGTCAGTCTCACCCAACCCTCCCTGGTCGCCTCCTGCGTCATACATGCCAGTTTACAGTGTCCCTGTTCTTTGCTCCCTATATAGCCTCCTGTAACACAAGCCTAAAATGAATACCAGACAATATAATGGGAAATAAAAGAGCCCGTCTTGATACTGCTCAGATCCCCAATCAAGAGTGAACTGGTCTATTCAAATATAAAGCTAAAACGACATCACCGCATATCCTCACCCCCATCAGTGCCCACTGGTATATGCAAATATCAGGCTATCATCATAAACCCAATACATCTATGTGTCAAATGGTTCTTTATTTACTGATGTTACCATATACACAGTACATATAAGGCATGTCAAATGGTTCTTTACTTACAGATGTTACCATAAACCCAGAACGTCCACAGACATATTAAAGTGACCATCACTGTACACAGCAACAAGACGAACACCCGAGTTAGGCTAGCATTTTGGGCCTATGTTTATCTTCCACCAGCTTCCATAAACACTTCATTATCGAAAGTTAGTCCTTTGTGGACCACTTAGAGAGACTCGCAGAGGACCTAAACAGGCGAGTGGCTGGGTGAATAGTCTCTCACTTCACAAGACAATAGATAAATCCTGGTAAGACAATATATTCATTTCTTGTGTCTAATGGGGCGTGGCTTTGATCCTCAAGTTTCTTCACATCATATCTACCTTAGATTAAGTAAGCAATTATAACCTTTATACTGGACGGCGACTGCCTTGGTAAGCGACCTGTATACCTTAGCTGTAAACAAAACCTCACAAAACAAGTAACAAACTCACATTGTTTTCATGTGAATTTTCAATAAAAGACTTTTGACCGTTATGTGTATCATTATTTACAACCCAAAGACTTGGCAAACCTACGAGAATTCTACTGTCGTAAACAGACCCAAGCGATGCCTCGTGCAAAGACAGAAAGGATGCCTATCTCCAAATCGTACCTCACAACAGCACACAACATAATAACTAGACCCTACCTTCTATTTCCAGTGAGGAACTGACAACACCAGGTCTCGCTAATTTCCTCCCTGATGTTCGGTCTACACTGAGCAGACACACCAACGGGTTCCTTCTTTTATCTGGGCCTGCGATCGCAGCCGCACATCCCTGGTCTGGCACCAGTGACCTAGTTTACCACATGGAAGCTGCGCCTACCTTTTTTCCCTTGTACACCCCCCCCCCCAACACTCCCCCGCACGCTAACTTTCTGTTTGAGACTCTTAGCTTAAGCTGTTTCTTTCCCCATCAGTTTTGGGAGTTTGCGCATCATTCCTCTTTCATAAATCCATCTGATTGTCTGCCTGTAAGTCTGCCTGCCTTCCTGTCTGTTTGTGTGTCTGTCTGACTGTCGGTCGGTTCCTCCGACCGCCTACCCAACCATCCATCCATCATCCATCCATCCGTCCGTCTGTCTGTCTGTCTGTCTGTCTGTCTGTCTGTCTGTCTGACTATCGACCTATCTACTTATGTTTCTATTAGCCTGTTGTTGCTACAGCCAACCACTCTATATTTTTGCATGCACTGTTCGTCTACCTCCCCCAACGTCTACCTGCCCTACCATATATCTGCCCTCCTGTCTACCAGCCCTACCATCTATCTGCCCTCCTGTCTACCTGCCCTACCATCTATCTGCCCTCCTGTCTACCTGCCCTACCATCTATCTGCCCTCCTGTCTACCTGCCCTACCATCTATCTGCCCTCCTGTCTACCTGCCCTACCATCTATCTGCCCTCCTGTCTACCTGCCCTACCATCTATCTGCCCCTCCTGTCTACCTGCCCTACCATCTATCTGCCCTCCTGTCTACCTGCCCTACCATCTATCTGCCCTCCTGTCTACCTGCCCTACCATCTATCTGCCCTCCTGTCTACCTGCCCTACCATCTATCTGCCCTCCTGTCTACCTGCCCTACCATCTATCTGCCCTCCTGTCTACCTGCCCTACCATCTATCTGCCCTCCTGTCTACCTGCCCTACCATCTATCTGCCCTCCTGTCTACCTACCCTACCATCTATCTGCCCTCCTGTCTACCTGCCCTACCATCTATCTGCCCTCCCGTCTACCTGCCCTACCATCTATCTGCCCTCCCGTCTACCTGCCCTACCATCTATCTGCCCTCCCGTCTACCTGCCCTACCATCTATCTGCCCTCCCGTCTACCTGCCCTACCATCTATCTGCCCTCCTGTCTACCTGCCTACCATCTATCTGCCCTCCTGTCTACCTGCCCTACCATCTATCTGCCCTCCTGTCTACCTGCCCTACCATCTATCTGCCCTCCTGTCTACCTGCCCTACCATCTATCTGCCCTCCTGTCTACCTGCCCTACCATCTATCTGCCCTCCTGTCTACCTGCCCTACCTTCTACCGCTGTTCCTCTGATGTAGCCCCTCTAAAATATCGCATGTTCTTCTGATGTAACCCCTCTAACAATGTCGCATGTTCTTCTGATGTAGCCCTCTAACAAATGTCGCATGTTCTTCTGATGTAGCCCCTCTAACAAATGTCGCATGTTCTTCTGATGTAGCCCCTCTAACAAATGTCGCATGTTCTTCTGATGTAGCCCCTCTAACAAATGTCGCATGTTCTTCTGATGTAGCCCCTCTAACAAATGTCGCATCTTCTTCTGATGTAGCCCCTCTAACAAATGTCGCATGTTCTTCTGATGTAGCCCCTCTAACAAATGTCGCATGTTCTTCTGATGTAGCCCCTCTAAAAATATCGCATGTTCTTCTGATGTAGCCCCTCTAACAAATGTCGCATGTTCTTCTGATGTAGCCCCTCTAACAAATGTCGCATGTTCTTCTGATGTAGCCCCTCTAACAAATGTCGCATGTTCCTCTGATGTAGCCCCTCTAACAAATGTCGCATGCTTTTCTGATGTAGCAACTCTATCAAATGTCGCATGTTCGTCTGATGTAGCTCCTCTAAAAATGTCGCATGTTCTGATGTAGCCCCTCTAACAAATGTCGCATGTTCTTTACAGAACGTTGTGATCAACCCCAGACCTGGGTTGATTGTCTAGGCAAGTTTACTGTCAGTAGTTTGCCATTGCTGTCTAAGCTCAACTGATCCGAGTAGGGAACAACCCCGCCATAAGTGTGCAGATAGTTCAGCCGATATTCATGTCTGTGTGTGTTTGTTCATGTCTACTTATCCGCGGACATTCATGTCTGTCTGTGTTTGTTCATGTCTACTTATCCGCGGACATTCATGTCTGTCTGTGTTTGTTCATGTCTACTTATCCGCGGACATTCATGTCTGTCTGTGTTTGTTCATATCTACTTATCCGCGGACATTCAAGTCTGTGTGTGTTTGTTCATATCTACTTATCCGCGGACATTCATGTCTGTGTGTGTTTGTTCATGTCTACTTATCCGCGGACATTCATGTCTCTGTGTGTTTGTTCATATCTACTTATCCGCGGACATTCATGTCTCTGTGTGTTTGTTCATATCTACTTATCCGCGGACATTCATGTCTCTGTGTGTTTGTTCATGTCTACTTATCCGCGGACATTCATGTCTCTGTGTGTTTGTTCATATCTACTTATCCGCGGACATTCATGTCTCTGTGTGTTTGTTCATATCTACTTATCCGCGGACATTCATGTCTCTGTGTGTTTGTTCATATCTACTTATCCGCGGACATTCATGTCTGTCTGTGTTTGTTCATGTCTACTTATCCGCGGACATTCATGTCTCTGTGTGTTTGTTCATATCTACTTATCCGCGGACATTCATGTCTGTCTGTGTTTGTTCATATCTACTTATCCGCGGACATTCATGTCTGTCTGTGTTTGTTCATGTCTACTTATCCGCGGACATTCATGTCTCTGTGTGTTTGTTCATATCTACTTATCCGCGGACATTCATGTCTCTGTGTGTTTGTTCATATCTACTTATCCGCGGACATTCATGTCTGTCTGTGTTTGTTCATGTCTACTTATCCGCGGACATTCATGTCTCTGTGTGTTTGTTCATATCTACTTATCCGCGGACATTCATGTCTGTCTGTGTTTGTTCATATCTACTTATCCGCGGACATTCATGTCTGTCTGTGTTTGTTCATGTCTACTTATCCGCGGACATTCATGTCTCTGTGTGTTTGTTCATGTCTACTTATCCGCGGACATTCATGTCTCTGTGTGTTTGTTCATGTCTACTTATCCGCGGACATTCATGTCTTTGTGTGTTTGTTCATATCTACTTATCCGCGGACATTCATGTCTCTGTGTGTTTGTTCATATCTACTTATCCGCGGACATTCATGTCTCTGTGTGTTTGTTCATATCTACTTATCCGCGGACATTCATGTCTGTCTGTGTTTGTTCATGTCTACTTATCCGCGGACATTCATGTCTCTGTGTGTTTGTTCATGTCTACTTATCCGCGGACATTCATGTCTGTCTGTGTTTGTTCATGTCTACTTATCCGCGGACATTCATGTCTCTGTGTGTTTGTTCATATCTACTTATCCGCGGACATTCATGTCTCTGTGTGTTTGTTCATATCTACTTATCCGCGGACATTCATGTCTCTGTGTGTTTGTTCATGTCTACTTATCCGCGGACATTCATGTCTCTGTGTGTTTGTTCATATCTACTTATCCGCGGACATTCATGTCTGTGTGTGTTTGTTCATGTCTACTTATCCGCGGATATTCATGTCTCTGTGTGTTTGTTCATGTCTACTTATCCGCGGACATTCATGTCTCTGTGTGTTTGTTCATATCTACTTATCCGCGGACATTCATGTCTGTGTGTGTTTGTTCATGTCTACTTATCCGCGGACATTCATGTCTCTGTGTGTTTGTTCATGTCTACTTATCCGCGGACATTCATGTCTCTGTGTGTTTGTTCATATCTACTTATCCGCGGACATTCATGTCTCTGTGTGTTTGTTCATGTCTACTTATCCGCGGACATTCATGTCTCTGTGTGTTTGTTCATATCTACTTATCCGCGGACATTCATGTCTGTGTGTGTTTGTTCATATTTACTTATCCGCGGACATTCATGTCTGTGTGTGTTTGTTCATGTCTACTTATCCGCGGACATTCATGTCTGTCTGTGTTTGTTCATGTCTACTTATCCGCGGACATTCATGTCTCTGTGTGTTTGTTCATATCTACTTATCCGCGGACATTCATGTCTCTGTGTGTTTGTTCATGTCTACTTATCCGCGGACATTCATGTCTCTGTGTGTTTGTTCATGTCTAATTATCCGCGGACATTCATGTCTGTCTGTGTTTGTTCATATCTACTTATCCGCGGACATTCATGTCTCTGTGTGTTTGTTCATATCTACTTATCCGCGGACATTCATGTCTCTGTGTGTTTGTTCATTATCTACTTATCCGCGGACATTCAATGTCTGTCTGTGTTTGTTCATATCTACTTATCCGCGGACATTCATGTCTGTGTGTGTTTTGTTCATATATACTTATCCGCGGACATTCATGTCTGTCTGTGTTTGTTCATGTCTACTTATCCGCGGACATTCATGTCTGTGTGTGTTTGTTCATGTCTACTTATCCGCGGACATTCATGTCTGTGTGTGTTTGTTCATGTCTACTTATCCGCGGACATTCATGTCTGTCTGTGTTTGTTCATGTCTACTTATCCGCGGACATTCATGTCTGTCTGTGTTTGTTCATGTCTACTTATCCGCGGACATTCATGTCTGTCTGTGTTTGTTCATGTCTACTTATCCGCGGACATTCATGTCTGTGTGTGTTTGTTCATGTCTACTTATCCGCGGACATTCATGTCTGTCTGTGTTTGTTCATGTCTACTTATCCGCGGACATTCATGTCTGTGTGTGTTTCTTCATGTCTACTTATCCGCGGACATTCATGTTTGTCTGTGTTTGTTCATGTCTACTTATCCGCGGACATTCATGTCTCTGTTTGTCTGTGTTTGTTCATGTCTACTTATCCGCGGACATTCATGTCTGTGTGTGTTTGTTCATGTCTACTTATCCGCGGACATTCATGTCTGTCTGTGTTTGTTCATGTCTACTTATCCGCGGACATTCATGTCTGTGTGTGTTTGTTCATGTCTACTTATCCGCGGACATTCAATGTCTGTCTGTGTTTGTTCATGTCTACTTATCCGCGGACATTCATGTCTGTGTGTGTTTGTTCATGTCTACTTATCCGCGACATTCATGTTTGTCTGTGTTGTTTCATGTCTACTTATCCGCGGACATTCATGTCTCTGTTTGTCTGTGTTTGTTCATGTCTACTTATCCGCGGACATTCATGTCTGTGTGTGTTTGTTCATAGTCCTACTTATCCGCGGACATTCAATGTCTGTCTGTGTTTGTTCATTCTACTTATCCGCGGACATTCATGTCTGTCTGTGTTTGTTCATAGTCTACTTATATCCGCGGACATTCATGTCTGTCTGTGTTTGTTCATGATCTACTTATCCGCGGACATTCATGTCTTGTCTGTGTTTGTTCATAGTCTACTTATCCGCGGACATTCATTCTGTGTGTGTTGTTCATATCTACTTATCCGCGGACATTCAATGTCTGTGTGTGTTTGTTCATATCTACTTATCCGCGACTTCATGTCTGTCTGTGTTTGTTCATATCTACTTATCCGCGGACATTCAATGTCTGTGTGTGTTTGTTCATATCTACTTATCCGCGGACATTCATGTCTGTGTGTGTTTGTTCATATCTACTTATCCGCGGACATTCATGTCTGTCTGTGTTTGTTCATATCTACTTATCCGCGGACATTCATGTCTGTGTGTGTTTGTTCATGTCTACTTATCCGCGGACATTCATGTCTGTCTGTGTTTGTTCATATCTACTTATCCGCGGACATTCATGTCTGTGTGTGTTTGTTCATGTCTACTTATCCGCGGACATTCATGTCTGTGTGTGTTTGTTCATGTCTACTTATCCGCGGACATTCATGTCTCTGTGTGTTTGTTCATGTCTACTTATCCGCGGACATTCATGTCTGTGTGTGTTTGTTCATATCTACTTATCCGCGGACATTCATGTCTGTGTGTGTTTGTTCATATCTACTTATCCGCGCGCTGTGGGGATTCCCCAGGAAAGCGATGCTCTGGTCTACACAAAACACTCCTGGGGTATACACGCGTGCCAGATCCGCGGGCAACACTCCCGGGTTATGCCAGCACTGTTGGATCTACCCGTTTCGTTTCGCTTCCTCTAACTGCCGATCCCCCACAAGCCGACTATACCGGATTTTGTCCTGCATGTCTAGTTTTACTATACCAACTGAAAATGAGAGAATATTGTGTGACAACGGAGGCCATCCCAACAAAAAGATTAACTTCTTTCAGTTCCAGCCGATTGTTTACAAGCACCAAGTCCCACGGCTCCGTGGCACAGTTGCTTGAAACGCAGGGGAGCCGACCCGGTGTTTATATGTTCGAACACCTCTTGTAGTTAAAGTTAGTTGCTTATTCTTTACAGGACGTGGATGTCGAACCCCCAGCATGTTTTGTTTTGTTTGGCTGTTTACGATTTCTTGGCAAGTTTACGTTCAGTAGTTTGTTATTGAGTTCTGACCGACCGGTACTCATATCTTTGTATGGAATCCAACTCAAGAAGATCTGCTCCCAAATCTCCCGAAGCTGTGTTTCGAAAGCGGTATGCGGGATCACGAATTGCATTCGTAACGCCTTGGCCACAGAGCGGGTCCTTCGCCGCAGCGTCGGTCCCCTCGTGGTAGAATTTTCAAACGAAAAACTGACCCTCCCCTCTTCCCCCAGTCTAAAATGGGTAACAAGAGACGTTCAGGGAAGTGGAGGCGGGCCGTGGGACATTGACCACGTCACATGGAGTGCCCAGGGGTCTTTCAAATATGGACCTAGCGCCGGGTACCTAGTGCCGTATCAAACATGGACCTAGCACCGGGTACCTAGTGCTGTATCAAACATGGACCTAGCACCGGGTACCTATTGCTGTATCAAACATGGACCTAGCACCGGGTACCTAGTGCTGTATCAAACATGGACCTAGCGCCGGGTACCTAGTGCTGTATCAAACATGGACCTAGCGCCGGGTACCTAGTGCTGTATCAACATGGACCTAGCGCCGGGTACCTAGTGCTGTATCAAACATGGACCTAGCACCTGGTACCTAGTGCTGTATCAAACATGGAACCTAGCACCGGGTACCTAGTGCTGTATCAAACATGGACCTAGCGCCGGGTACCTAGTGCTGTATCAAACATGGACCTAGCGCCGGGTACCTAGTGCTGTATCAAACATGGACCTAGCACCGGGTACCTAGTGCTGTATCAAACATGGACCTAGCACCGGGTACCTAGTGCTGTATCAAACATGGACCTAGCACCGGGTACCTAGTGCTGTATCAAACATGGACCTAGCACCGGGTACCTAGTGCTGTATCAAACATGGACCTAGCGCCGGGTACCTAGTGCTGTATCAAACATGGACCTAGCGCCGGGTACCTAGTGCTGTATCAAACATGGACCTAGCACCGGGTACCTAGTGCTGTATCAAACATGGACCTAGCACCGGGTACCTAGTGCTGTATCAAACATGGACCTAGCACCGGGTACCTAGTGCTGTATCAAACATGGACCTAGCGCCGGGTACCTAGTTCTGTATCAAACATGGACCTAGCACCGGGTACCTAGTGCTGTATCAAACATGGACCTAGCACCGGGTACATAGTGCTGTATCAAACATGGACCTAGCACCGGGTACCTAGTTATGTATCAAACATGGACCTAGCACCGGGTACCTAGTGCTGTATCAAACATGGACCTAGCACCGGGTACCTATTGCTGTATCAAACATGGACCTAGCACCGGGTACCTAGTGCTGTATCAAACATGGACCTAGCACCGGGTACCTAGTGCTGTATCAAACATGGACCTAGCACCGGGTACCTAGTTCTGTATCAAACATGGACCTAGCATCGGGTACCTAGTTCTGTATCAAACATGGACCTAGCACCGGGTACCTAGTTCTGTATCAAACATGGACCTAGCACCGGGTACCTAGTGCTGTATCAAACATGGACCTAGCACAGGGTACCTAGTTCCGTATCAAACATGGACCTAGCACCGGGTACCTAGTTCTGTATCAAACATGGACCTAGCACCGGGTACCTAGTGCTGTATCAAACATGGACCTAGCACCGGATACCTAGAACCGGGTACCTAGCACCGGGTACCTAGCACCGGGTACCTAGCACCGGGTACCTAGTGAGCCAAGAGCACTGACAACGGTCTTGTACATGTTTACTTTACTAACACAGTCCCAGCCAATTATTTAGCGGCACACACGCCGTTCCAGAAAATCGTTAGAAGCACCCACTCAGTCCCAGAAAATCGTTAGAAGCACCCACTAAGTTCCAGAAAATCGTTAGAAGCACACACTCAGTCCCAGAAAATCGCTAGAAGCACCCACTCAGTTCTAGCAAATCGTTAGAAGCACACACTCAGTCCTAGAAAATCGTTAGAAGCACCCACTCAGTCCTAGCAAATTGTTAGAAGCACCCAATCAGTCCCAGCAAATCGTTAGAAGCACCCACTGAGTCACAGGGCAGAAATACCCAGTATGTCCAGTAAATCGTTAGAAATACCCACTAAGTCCTAGCAAATCGTTAGAAGCACCCACTCAATCCCATTGAACTCGCAGAAACACCCACTCTGTCCCAGTCTATTGCTAAAAGCACCCACTCTGTCCCAGTCAATTGTTAGAAACACCCACTCTGCTCCAGTCAATTGTTAGAAGCACCCACTCTAAACCAGTCAATTGTTAGAAGAACTCATTCTGTCCTAGTCAATTGTTAGGAGCACCCACTCTGCCCCAGTCTATTGTTAGAAGCAGCCACTCTGTACCAGTCAGTTATTAGAAACACCCACTCTGTCCCAGTCAGTTGTTAGAAACACCCACTCTGTCCCAATCAACGGTTAGAATCACATACTCTGCCCCAGTCAATTGTGAGAAAACACCCACACTGTCCCAGTCAGTTGTGAGAAGCACCCACTTTTCCCCAGTCAACTGTGAGAAACACCCACTCTGCCCAGTCAACTGTGAGAAGCACCCACTCTGTCCCAGTCAACTGTGAGAAACCTCCACTCTGTCCCAGTCAACTGTGAGAAACACCCACTCTGTCCCAGTCAGTTTTGAGAAACACCCACTCTGCCCAGTCAATAGTGAGAAGCACCCACTCTGTCCCAGTCTGTTGTGAGAAAACACCCACTTTGTCCCAGTCAATTGTGAGAAACACCCACTCTGCCCCAGTCAGCTTGTGAGAAACACCCACTTTGTCCCAGTCAATTGTGAGAAGCACCCACTATGCCCCAGTCAACTGTGAGAAACACCCACTCTGTCCCAGTCAATTGTGAGAAACACCCACTCTGCCCCAGTCAGTTGTGAGAAACACCCACTTTGTCCCAGTCACTTGTGAGAAGCACCCACTATGCCCCAGTCAATTGTGAGAAACACACACTCTGTCCCAGTCAATTGTGAGAAACACCCACTCTGCCCCAGTCAGTTGTGAGAAACACCCACTTTGTCCCAGTCAATTGTGAGAAGCACCCACTATGCCCCAGTCAATTGTGAGAAACACCCACTCTGCCCCAGTCAATTGTGAGAAGCACCCACTCTTGCCCCAGTCAGTTGTGAGAAGCACCCACTCTGCCCCAGTCAACTGTTAGAATCCCCTTCTCAAACCCAGCAATCATGTTAGACCCTGGTGCCTTGTCGCATCCAGGCTGATGTGTACACTGACCCCGGGCTCCAGGGTCGCCCCATCTTAGACTGGGTCCCATGAAATGACTAGCGAAGTGAAGGCAGCCGCTGGGATACTGACCACATAGCCACTGGGGTGCCCAGTGGTCAGCACAAACATGAGTCTGGCGCCATGTGCTCAACACACACCCAGGCCTGTCACTGGGTCATTCACCTCACATCTCTTACACAGGGGGTCACCGTGACAGAGTGGTTACCTCGCCTGTATCGCGCTCAGAAGGTGATAGGTTTGATTCCGGTCTCCCGTACATTAGTGATTGCGTGTTATCTCCCATAAATTAGTGATTGCGTATTATCTCCCATACATTAATGATTGCATGTAATCTCCCATACAATAGTGATTGCGTGTTATCTCCCATAATTAGTGATTGCGAGTTATATCCCATACAATAATGATTGCGTGTTATCTCCCATACAAAAGTGATTGCGTGTTACCTCCCATACAATTGTTATTCCATGTTACCTCCCTCACAGTAGTGATTATATGTTATCTCCCATACAATAGTGATTATGTGTTATCTCCCATACAATAGTGATTATGTGTTATCTCTCCTTACAATAGTGATTATGTGTTATCTCCCTTACAATAGTGATTATGTGTTATCTCCCAGACAATAGTGATTATGTGTTATCTCTCAAACAAAAATGATTTCAAAAGGATGAATGTCAGCATCATCATATAGCTGGACAATTGCTGAACCTGGCTACCATCACGGTCCGCCGGAAAGACTCTCCCTACATGTGCAAGTTACAAGCGTTACAAATGCCACGGCAATTGGAAGTTGCAAAGAACAAGTCTTCAGGCTGCAGCCCTGGCTAGATTGCTCAGAAAGAACAGGTCTTCAGGCTGCAACCCTGGCTAGATTGCTCACAAAGAACAGGTCTTCAGGCTGCAGCCCTGGCTAGATTGCTCAGAAAGAAAACCTACCCATTGGTAGATATGGCTAGTCATCTTGGATGGAATCTGTCTAGAGCAGTGGTTCTCAACCGGTGGGGAATTCCCCCCAAGGGGGGGGGGGGGAGGATTTTAGGGTTTCGGGGGAGGAGAGGGGGGGGGGGGGAACGAATGAAGATTATTTCAAGATCGCGTTAATACAAGAACCGATTGCTTGATATTGTTTTTCCTTCCATACATTACGGTTCTGTACTTCTCGTTCTTCTGAAATTCGTTTTATAACATAAGTAGAACCGCAAATCACGTATTATGTTGACGTCTAGACTTGTTCTGGTATGTGTTGTTAAATTTAGCTTCCATTTTTACGTATACGGTGTAGGAGTGGGGTATTTATATGGAGGAAATAGAAAGGGGAGGGGGGAGAGGAATGACTTTCTGAAAATATGGTGAAGGGGTGCACGGGCCAAAAAAGGTTGAGAACCACTGGCCTAGAGGACGCAAACTTGACACAAGCTAAACTTAATAGGTGTGTCGTGTTCCAATCAAATGAGAAGCAACGTCGACGACGATGATGGAGGAGGAGGAGGAGGAGGAGGAAGAGGGGGAGGAGAATTGATGGTGTCGACTCAATTTGTACCCTCCACATTTAGCTGTGAACAACATCGATTTTGGACGAGAGATTTTAAAAATAAAAAAAAGCTGGTCACATGACAAAGTTCCTGTCAATACCTGTCCAGGGTCGGGCGGTCAGACAACATGACCGCCACGTCTCCCTTACATTCAACATCTTAAACATCCAGAAGATGCACACTTTAATACACTAAACAACCTGTGATCTGAGAATGGGAAACCGGGTTATTAAGTGTCCTGCTAATTTCTTGTCTGCAAACATTTCCACCTGCGGATACACGCCTGGTCTATGTTGCCGGGGTCAAGGTGAACTTACTCTTCTGCCAAAGAAGTTCAGAAGTTATAATCTCACTTTACGTGCCTGGTCAATGAGTGCAGCAAATTGCCAGTGGAGTGAAATATTGAACACATGTTTGACAAGTGTAGCAGTCATTATTATCACCATCAAGTGTTTTTCCGACTGGCGGGAACGATCATACATCTCCATATCTAGCGATCTCCAAAGGCATGTATCAATTTGCGTGTTGACTCCCTTCCATACCGTGACACAAGATTGTCAAGAATTGTTTCCCCTGTCTTCCTCTATCGCGCTTTCTACAAATCATTTATTTCACAACATGTTCCAATTTTGTCTTCTTCTAATGTAGCCAAAAATGAAGACTGCTTCTTTCTGATGTTTGTAATAAGTTGTCATTACGACTTAGCTTCCCCCAAAAACGTTCAGATTGTGGCTGTCAAAGAAATGTTCTGAATTCTTCTGTAACACCACATCTCCGAGGCTTTGATGGATTGTTTCGCCTGTTTTCTAATTGTCCAGAATTCGCAGCAGTATGTTAGAGCTGGTTCTGTGTAACAAGGTAGGATTTTTTTAGCTTCCAATGTCAAGGACTTATTGTATAAAAATACAGCAGTCACCAGTTGCAGAGAACGTATTCTCACCCCCCCCCACCCCACTCTTCTTCTTCTTTGAGATACTCCTTCTAATCTTCTTCTTCGTTATGACACGCCTTTTGCTTATCCTCCTCCTCTGCTTCCTCATCACCCCCTTCTCTCCTTATTCTTCTTCCTATCCATCTTGCCCCTCCTCATACTACTACTACTACTACTACTACTACTACTACTAATACTACTACTACTACTACTACTACTACTACTACTACTGCAACTACTACTACTACTACTACTACTACTACTATTACTACAACTACTACTACTGCTGCTGCTGCTGCTGCTGCTGCTCCTCCTCCTACTACTACTACTACTACTACTACTACTACTACTACTACTACTACTACTACTACTACTACTACTGCTGCTGCTGCTACTGCTGCTGCTACTACTACTACTACTACTACTACTACTACTACTACTACTACTACTACTACTACTACTGCTGCTTCTGATGCTGCTGCTACTACTACTACTACTACAACTGCTACTGCTGCTGCTACTACTACTAGTTGATGCTACTACTACTGTTGCTGCTGCTGCTGCTTCTACTACTACTACTACTACTACTACTACTACTACTACTACTACTACTACTACTACTACTACTACTACTGCTGCTGCTACTACTACTACTACTACTACTACAACTGCTACTGCTGCTGCTACTACTACTGTTGATGCTACTACTGCTTGCTGCTGCTGCTGCTATCTACTACTACTACTACTACTACTACTACTACTACTACTACTACTACTACTACTACTACTACTACTACTACTACTACTACTTCTGCTGCTGCTGGTGCTGTTCCCACTATTGTTTTCTTCCTGCTTTTAATCTCCGTGTCTTCTTTCGCCCTTATCCTCCCAATAGGCCAGAGGTCCTCAACCAACTGACTCCACGCCTTCCTGTCTCTAGCTATCCCATGCAGCACCTCGCATGCCCTCCCCATATTGACCATTTCTGTCTCTGCTTCTCTTCTCCGTGTGCTTTCAGTCTTCCTCTATTTCTGTTGCTGTGTGGATTCTAAAGGACGTATTGCATTTTTTTTTAAAACCTACATCTTTTCTTTATTGACTGCACAAAGGCTTTCGATAAAATGAGACATGTCAACATGATAAAGATGCTTGAAGATCTACAAATTGATGGGAAAGACATTAGACTTATAATAAAAAACATATATTGGAAACAACAAGCTGCCATAAGGATTGATAATGAAGTGGGACAATATCAGCCAATTATTAGAGGCATACGACATGGATGTGTAATGTCTCCAGATCTTTTTTTCCCTATACAGTGAAAATATTTTTAGAAATTTAGAAGATATGAGAGGAATCATCATTGGGGGGACATAACATTTGATGTGCGGATGATACAGTATTGACTGAAGACAATAAACAGAATTTGCAACATTTAGTAGATAAAGTTATGTGCACAGTGAACAACTTGGGTTAGAATTAAATTGTAAGAAGACAGAGATTATGGTCGTCACTGGGAACAAGGAAATACCACATTGTGATATACGAGTAAATGGGAATATTTGTAAACAAGTGAATCGGTAGAATTATCTTGGAACAGTCATAACATCTGATGGGAGATGCCTTGAAGCGGTTAGAACAAGAATTGTTATGGCAAAGGTAGCCTTTTATCAAATGTAAACCATACTGACTGTTAAATAAATGTTAATTGCAACGCGAAAAAGATTGATGAAGTGCTACACAGAACCTGTACTTTTGTATGGATGTGAAACGTGGACAATGAGCAGTCAATCTGAAAAGCACTTGATTGCAGGAAAAATGTGGTTTCTAACGGAAATGCAAAGAATACCATGGACAGACAGAAAAATCAACCAGCAAATCCTACAAGCGGCAAATGAAAACCACACACTGATTAAGAAATTAGACGCAGATTATTTGTGTGTTGGGGAAGGCTTTAGCCGTAACGTTTATTCTGACACTTGTAACTGTGTTCGCGTTCAGCTTTCCAGGTGCACTTCTTAAGGCACTTGGCAGCACCGAGTGTAACTTCCGCACTTTGCATCTTATCTCTCAGCCGCGGTAACAAGCAGGGGGTAACAACTTTCACCATAACTCGTCGACAGTTGTAGCCCTTTGTTGTCAACAGAAACTACATATCCAGCCAAAGACTTGCAAACGAAAACAAATATGGCCGTGCCAAGTAACACTTAATTTTATAATGAGGCAGATAAATTAACGTATATCCCCTTGATAACCTCGACAGTCTGCATTCAAATACACTCACCACACTTGTGCTCGTTATGAAAGATTCACTGCCATCACTTCAACACTTGATCGGCCAAAATTAATGTTGTTTTCTGATTGGATTTGATATTTAGGTTTCGTGGAATGAGTGGGGAGGGGAAGAAGAAAAGTAATGCTTATCAAAGGCTGCATAGGTCTGTGAGAACATAGATCTTGAACTATCCGTCGGGGCACCTGAGGTGCTTGTAATTTACGTCCCCAAGTCATAGGACCAGAAGTCAACATTGTTGTCCAACTGACCGGTGTCTGAACCCACTACTCCGCGGCCAGAAGAGTAATTTAGCGCGTTAAACCTATCAGCCACCTCCTGACTTCTAGTACCAAATTATTTAAGTAGTCACACACACACACACACACACACACACACACACACACACGCACCACAAGTACACACATCCATCTCTCCTGCCTTACACACCCTCATGGCCTGCGTTTCTGCAATGTCCCATGTCCATTTCGTATTGGCTGACCCCCTGATATTCTTCCAGGAACCAAACCTTCCACCATTGTTCTCTCCAAGCCATGTAACGTTTAACATGGCTGAACTCAACTCTCAACTCTATCTCTTACTATGAACAGCAACGAGAGAAGCTGGGGTTAGCACACCCACAGTATATCCATCATCTGGGCTCTCTCTGGTATACGCTGTTCCATTATTTCCATTATTACAAATGCACTCACACATGGCACCAGAAAAATGGGTTTTACGCATCTGCTTCGCTGTGCCAATCCATATCATGTGTATTAACGGTGGTCAATAACACAACGCATCGAGGATTTGATCCTACAATATGTGATATAATATGTCAGGTCTTAGTCAGATATGACTGGGCTACCGTATGACAGTAGACGGTACTACCTGCTTCTGTTAGCGCCGAATGTTGGACGACGCTTACCAAACCCGACACTCTACATTGTGCCAACGGCTTCGGACGGAGGAGCGCAACTGGGAGGGTACAAGCCTTATCCTAGTGCGAGGAAATGCAACCTAAAGACTGAATGTCATGGCAGGGTAGACCAGGCCCCAAGCCTTGGTTGGCAACTGGTCTAGGATCGAAGCTCTGACAGGTGGACAGTTAGAGCATTGCTTTGCTGATCCGGCAGCTTCTGCAGCTTGTCTGGGTCCAGATGTAGAGGTGTTACCTTTCCTCTGGAGTACACTAGACAGGCCGAGAGAGGGAATCATGCTGCATGGGCAATACATGGTCTCTAAATTCAGCCCAGGCTTTGTGTTATAGAGAGGTATATCTCCATTTTACAAACTATCGTCTGTCAAGACGGCAAGGTGCCAGTCAATGAGGTATAACACATACTGACCCTTTTTATATGGAACTGTATGAGTGAAGCCTCGTATTTTTAGATCTTCCAATTCCGCATATCCCATGTGGCGTATCGCAGGTACTATACCAACTCTCTCTCTCTCTCTCTCTCTCTCTCTCTCTCTCTCTCTCTCTCTCTCTCTCTCTCTCTCTCTCTCTCCTTTCACACACACACACACACACACACATATATATGTATATATATATAAATATATATATATATATATATATATATATATATATATATATATATATATGTGTGTGTGTGTGTGTATGTGTGTGTTTGCATGAATGTTTGTTGATGTGTGTAGATGTATGTATATATGTGCGCTCACACATATCAGTCCACCCAGACTTTAGGATTCTCTTGGTATACACATAAAGCAGCACATAAAATGAGTTTCGTTATTATCACCATAATACTTAGGTGCACACATAATTGGTCTTTAATATTCGTCCACTATGGCTAACCTTTCACTGGCACCTACTCATGCATTGTACGGACATCCATCGGAGCACTCCTTCTTAGTTTTCACTCTCGGACCACAATCGCATCTCCATTACTTCCAGTTCGCCCCCTTACCGGCCTCTCTCTTTTTTCATGTACCACTTCCACTCATTTACCTGGGACCTTCACTGAACCGTTACCACCCCCTACCTCAGTCCCGATGACCTACATACTCCCACGGCTGTCTATCAAGGTGAAATCCATGTCAGCATCACAGCCTGGAATTCTGAGATAAGTAACAAACATTTTTTTTTCTTTAAAATTTTCATTTCTCTTCATTGTTTTCATTTGTTTCAGCTTTTCATTCTTCTCATCCCGTCCTTATGTGTAGTCACTGGAGGGTTCTCTCCACGATTATATTTTATGTTGTGTTTTCTGCATGTATTTGCTTGTTGATGACGGCTAGTCGCCTCAACATCTAGTATTTTTCGTAATTTTGTTCTGCAAATCTGTATTACTTTGTGCTATTTGTATTGTTTACATTTCCACAGCTTTACCGCAGTTCCGCTAATTTTATTCATATTTTATTGTGACATTAGTTCCATGTAACAATCATGCCTCAGTGGTGTAAACACAGAATAACGGTCAGCTGTAAACAAAGACTCTGTCGTACCATGCACAGTCTTTGACTTCACAGCACAGGTAGAAGACAGGTGAGAGAACACTGATGAAAGGCTTCTCTTCTTTCATCTTTGATTGCATGTACACGGCAAATAAATTAACGGGCTCTCCTCTAAACTTCCAATTTCGTTTCTTACAGGCAACGAAACAAACAGTCACGCTAACACTGGATGCTGCAGCTGTTATATTGCATGTTATCTGTTATAACCGCTCCTCCATCTCTCTCTCTCTCTCTCTCTCTCTCTCTCTCTCTCTTCTCTCTCTCTCTCTCTCTCTCTCTCTCTCTCTCTCTCTCTCTCTCTCTCTCTCTCTCTCTCTGCTCCTGTGCGCCGGCGCATGTTTTTATCATCTCCTCTCCTGCAATGGATCCCCCAATCCGCACACATGTTATGTTTGACGTCCTTCAATGCCATCCATTAGACACAGGTGATTGGCTCTACAGCACTCTACAGCACATTGCGTCGGCCCATCCTGAACTCTTGGCAAGTGGGTTAGATGGGACAAGGACGAGAACCAGGGTTGTCATTGTTTAGCTTGTTCCCGTGAACAACTCCACTATTGTTGGAAATGACAGAGCGTGAGCCTTAATGGCGGGAGAAACCCCCAACAAGTGCCTGACCAGGAGTGTGTTATGTGTATGAGAAGCGCTCCCACGATCGCAAGTTGTATGCCCGAGTCTACCGAGGGATAGGTAGCCAGTCTTTCTCTAGCGTAGCGAACGTCGAGAGCTGAATCAAATTCCGGTCGCGCCGTACCCATGCCATTGTTATCATAACGTCCTAACCTTTGCCTCAACGGTCGTAAGGCCGCAGAACCGGCAGAACTGCCAGGAAACATGACACGTCAGTAATGGCGGTAACAACAAAATTCACGTTCTCCCACAATAGGTTCCCGCCATAGGTCTATGATGTGATAGGGACATACTATATTGCAAGCCTGGATGCATGGGGGAATAGGTGGGCAAACTTTCTCTCACTTAGCAGGCGACCAGCCCAAACGTTGAACCGTCGTCCGACCGTGCTCAAGGCATTATCTGTGTAGTTCCCCACCAACCTCGCTAAGACTAACGCGCCATGGCAGATATTCATTCATTCAGTAGCATGTCCTTTGCAGAACCTCGCTCCCATAACAACCATCCGGAAAACTTCTCAATCATAAGCAAGATGTCCCGCGTCCTGATACAGCCATCAGAGATCATCCGCCACATCCTGCACCCATCTTCTCTGTGGCCATCCTCGTCCTCTCTTCCCAGGCATATACCCCTCCATTATTGTTCTCTCCAAACTTTCATGACGTTTCAAGTGACCAAAAATTGCAGTTTTCTTTGTTTTATCGTCTTTAATGGCCAACCTTCTTCAATATTCAGCTCTTGAAGTACCATGGCAGATAACGCCCGTTAAATTACACAAAGTATTTCTAGAGGATTTATTATTATTGTAATGAAAACTTGTCTAGAGGATTTATTATTATTGTAATGAAAACTTGTCTAGAGGATTTATTATTATTGTAATGAAGACTTGTCTAGAGGATTTATTATTATTGTAATGAAGACTTGTCTAGAGGATTTATTATTATTGTAATGAAAACTTGTCTAGAGGATTTATTATTATTGTAATGAAGACTTGTCTAGAGGATTTATTATTATTGTAATGAAAACTTGTCTAGAGGATTTATTATTATTGTAATGAAAACTTGTCTAGAGGATTTATTATTATTGTAATGAAAACTTGTCTAGAGGATTTCTTATTATTGTAATGAAAACTTGCCTAGAGGATTTATTATTATTGTAAATAAGGAAACACAATCGCTGCTATGTGAAATTGATCACAGGGCCACGGAGTTGAAACCCCGGGCTCTAATCTCTACGCCAGCGCGGTGTCTCAAACAGGTGAAGGACAAGACAATACCAGACACTCACCAGATTGCTTCTGTCACAAGGGGGCAGCCGCTCCAGGCAAGTACCGTCATGAACGCTGATGAAACAGTCTGTGGATACATACAGCATCGTTGGTGACACGGCAAATGTACAGGAGCAGCGGATGTGACGTCTTGTGCGGGAAAGTGGGTCAGTAAGGGAGGGACTCTTCTACCCATCATGAGGCGCTCTAGGCATATGGTGCAAGATCCATGTTTGTATAGAGCCATGGGCGAGGGGTGTGGGCAGTACTACGCCCACTGCCATTGCTTCCCTGACTGTGAATTCTGTATGTCTGGCGTACATTGACAGCATTCATTTTACAGTTTGCTTCTTTTTGTTTTTCAATGTAAATGTAACATTATTGATACATAATTGGTATATGAAAAATAACATTGGAAGGACCGAAAGTAAGACAGGCCTATGTGCCCAATTTGTGACCTTTAAAACTAAAGTTGGCTGGTTCTCCGGACATGTTCCTGGTGTCCACTTTAAACGGGGTCCACCTGGGAGCCCAGGTCATTAAATAAATCGAATTGCAGCCCAACAGGGATTCGAACCCTCTCTCTAAAGTCTCACAGAGTACTCAAACCCTCTCTCTAAAGTCTCCCATAGTATTCAAACCATCTCTCTAAAGTCTCTGAGAGTGTTCAAACCCTCTCTCTAAAGTCTCCCAGAGTACTTAAACCTTCTCTCTAGAGTCTCCAAGAGTATTTGAACCCTCTCTCTAGAGTCTCACAGAGTATTTGAACCCTCTCTCTAGAGTCTCACAGAGTATTTGAACCCTCTCTCTAAGGTCTTCGAAAGTGTAAAATCCTCTCTTTAAAGTCTCCCAGAGTATTTGAACCCTCTCTCTAAATTCTCCCGAGGATTCAAACCCTCTCTCTAAAGTCTCCCAGAGTATTTGAACCCTCTCTCTAAAGTCTCCCAGAGGATTCAAACCCTCTCTCTCTCTCTCTAAAGTCTCCCAGAGTATTCAAACCCTCTCTCTAAAGTCTCCCAGAGTATTCGAACTCTCTCTCCTCTAAAGTCTCCCAAACTATTTGAAACTTCTCTCCAAAGTCTCCCAGAGTGTTCAAACCCTCTCTTTAAAGTCTCCCAGAGTGTTCAAACCCTCTCTCTAAAGTCTCCAAGAATATTCAAACCCTCTCTCTAAAGTCCTCCAAGAGTATTCAAACCTTCTCTCTAAAGTCTCCCAGAGTGTTCAAACCCTCTCTCTAAAGTCTCCAAGAATATTCAAACCCTCTCTCTAAAGTCTCCAAGAGTATTCAAACCTTCTCTCTAAAGTCTCCCAGAGTATTCGAACCCTCTCTCTAAAGTCTCCCAGTGTATTCGAACCCTCTCTCTAAAGTCTCCCAGAGTATTCAAACCCTCTCTCTAATGTCTCCCAGTGTATTCGAACCCTCTCTCTAAAGTCTCCCAGTGTATTCGAACCCTCTCTCTAAAGTCTCCCAGTGTATTCGAACCCTCTCTCTAAAGTCTCCCAGTGTATTCGAACCCTCTCTCTAAAGTCTCCCAGTGTATTCGAACCCCCTCTCTAAAGTCTCCCAGAGTATTCAAAACCTCTCTATAAAGTCTCCAAGAGTATTCAGACTTTCTCTCTAAAGTATCCCAGAGTATTCGAACCCTCTCTCTAAAGTCCCACAGAGTACTCAATCCCTCACTCTAATTTCCCCCAGAGTATTCGAACGCTCTCTCTAAAGTTAGTCGTATGTCCTCTACAGAACGTTGCAGTCAACCCCAGCATTTGTAGGCTGTTTGTGAATTATTAGACAATTTTAGATCAGAAGTTTGCCATGGCTTTCTAAAATACCTCAAACCATCGAAATCAGCACAAAACGGCTTACTTACAAATCGTGTGCAGCTTATTTCGAACCCTGGGCTTGGTATGTCGAGGAGTTATGAAACTGCGCGTCTCATAACTTAGTAATGCATATTGCTATGTTGTCTATGATTAGCTTCATAAAGGATGTATGAATGAAATACCGTATGAAAGGAAAGATATAAGAAGAGCAGCATGTCAGACGGGCCTGCATGCCCAATTCTTAAACCTTTGGAAATAAAGTTTGTTCGTTTACTAGTTCGTTCGTTCGTTAGTCCACAGCGCCGGTTTATCCAAAACCAACCAGCCAGCTATAATCAGTGCGCACACGTCGTTCAGTTTTAATTTTGATCGATATCATAATAAGAACCATCTTCAAACGATTTCTATTTATTTCTGCAATTAACCGAATTTTCAAACGATTTCAAAGGGATAACAAACAGCAGGGAAAGAGGAGCTATTTGGAGAAAAGCGTGCGACCCAGTTTGCTAAACATTGTTTTGTTTTGTCTGGAGAATGTAGGCCAGGCCAGGTCTTACAGTTGGTTGTTGATCGGTTTCCAGATGAGAGTATGATTGCAGGTGCCAGGCGACCTTACTGCTGATGAATGGGAGGAAAATGGGGGTCTCTGCTGTATCTGGGTCTCACACCCACTTCTAGTGTGGACATCTGGGACTGGTTCAGTGTATGGTCTCTGGGACCCGAAGTCAGCTAATTAATACACTAAAATTGTTCCTGCCGTCTTATATTTACTCCCATTCAAGGAATATGTCTTTGATAGGCCCAAAGGCAACTGAAATCATGGAAAGTGGCGACATTTCTTTGCTGTTTTAGTGAAAATGTATTGAATTCACGCTAACTGTTGTACAGTAACCTGTGGACACTTCCATTCCACTATGTGACATACCTCTCATTAGGAAATTGCCATGCACCACGGATAATATTCATTATTATACACTGAGTTTCCATGTGAAGATGTAATATTTTTCATAATATGCACTTCATCTCTGATCCGTATTTTATATACCGCGTATAAACAGACTTTGAGATCTTCTGTATAATCTCCAGAACAATTTTTTGTTTGTTTGTTGGGGGTACATATGATAAGGTTAAATGCTAAATCACATAATTTTCTCTCAGTTGGTAATCGAGTTATAGATTTTATACAGGAGCAAACATTTGTGAACGCACTATAGCTCTCTAATTGTATAGACCAGTCGGAGATCATATTGGGTGATGTGGTCAATACCACACCGCTGACATTCACTTCCCAGAACATGTCTTGGCGCCCATTTTAGACTGGGTCGGTCGACCTGGGGGGGGGGGGGGCAGGTCAACGAACTGCCAGGACTGGAGTCTATTCCTGGCGGGCTATGATTGAGGGGGATATTCTGCAAGGAATATATTACATGCTGATTATGTTATTGTGTGTTGTGTGTGTGTGTGTGGGGGGGGGGGTAGGGGTGATTATGCCACAACAATAACACAAGAAACTTAAATACCCATGCGTCCTAAAAGAACAAGAATAGCTAACAATGAATGCGAACAAAGAAAACAAAAAAAGGTTGACATAAAAAAGTTAATTGTTTCGACAGAAACGGAATAAAAACTACATGAACGTTTCTAAGAAATTCTTTGTCAGCAGGTAAAGATGTAAAGCTAGGGCGACACAGAGTTGCCAGGTTGCCTTATCTTAAATAAACACATAAATAAATACATACGTAGATAAATGCTTAAATAAATACTTGTATACACTTATACTTCTACTGCAAGCGATAGTGGCAGTTAAAATATATAGGAGGAAAGGCAAATAAAGAACATTTCTTCTTCTTCTTATTCTTCTTCCGCTTCTCTTGCTTTTTTCCTCCTCCCCTCCCTCATCTTCCTTCCTCTTCTTCGTACACCTTCAGACAGTCAACTGAATATATTTAAGATTCTGTGCCAGACAACAAAGTACGTTTGGCCCAAACAAACATGGATGGCGGAAAATGTGAAGTAGGGATGTGTCACAATTATGACTTAAAAGTTGTTAATATGGTAGCAGACATATTGTATTATAACGCAGTGGCAAACTTTCGGCGATTTATAAACCCATGGCACATACGGAAAGTTGCTTAGAACGATTAACCATCCCATGGCAATTATTTAGTTAAAGAAAGCAGCAGTCAGCTTATGCTTCTTGACATATCCATACAGTTTGTCCTCACATAGAGCGGGTGTTGGCCAACAGAAGTGTATCTTCCAGATTCTTCTTCTTCTTCTTCTTCTTCTTCTTCTTCTTCTTCTTCTTCTTCTTCTTCTTCTTCTTCTTCTTCTTCTTCTTCTTCTTCTTCTTCTTCTTCTTCTTCTTCTTCTTCTTCTTCACTTCAATCTCCCCTTTCTTCTTCTTCTTCTTCTTCTTCTTCTTCTTCTTCTTCTTCTTCTTCTTCTTCTTCTTCTTCTTCTTCTTCTTCTTCTTTTTATCCATGCCGTGTGGCGTTGGTGATCATGCCTTTCCACAACCTTCGGTCCTGTAGTACTTCCAATCATTTCTGATACCGACGTTCCTCAATGTCAAGATGTCAAACATCTCTCTTCATCTCCCACTGCCTCTCTCACCCTCCAACCTTCCCGCTGTAACGACATACCCCAACTTTCCCCTTCTCATGACATGCCCACAGAATGTCTTCTTCTGATGCGAGTAACCATTTCTCTTTGTGAGTTAACTTCTTTCAAGAAAAACAAAACCAAGAATAATTGCCTGCTCTCTGTCTCCTGTGTTATCATAATTCTCATATGAAACCACATCTCCTCAGCTTCCCCATATTTCCTCACTTGATTACTAATTATTTATTGCATATTATGTCTGAACGCAATATTCAAGATAGCGAAAAGAAAATGAGAGGACTGGAAGAAGCAATTATGGGCAAGCAATTGAAACGCTATGTAATAAACAATATCAGATAATATAATGTAGTAATCTGTGTGTACGCAACTCAACTCTCTGACTGCTCACAGGATGTGCGAAAATATTAACATAATTGATGCATTTATCAACAGAGAGAAAGGACAGGAGGAGTTGTGGATTGGGACGGTGAGGAAACATATATTAAACTACAATAATAATATTTCTGCTCAGACAGGTGGTCTTGGTTCCATCCCCGCCAGTAACAGAATTAATATTCCCGACTAGCACGGCTCTGGGGGTCGACCCAGCCTCACAAAGTTGGCCCTGGGTAATTTACAACATTTGTTAGGAGTTGCGGAGGGGGTAGTTGGGTGGGGTGGAAGGATTGCGGTGAGGAAATGAACAGAACAACTCGTGCATGGTTATTTACGTTTGTGCAACATTTCACAATCCAACGCTAGTTTCCGCCATTGGAGTAAGCTTCTACTTGACGTGATTTATATTGTCCACGGAAAGATTTATTTCTCATCTGATGTGATTTATGTTGTCCACGGAAAGATTTATTTCTCACCTGATGTGATTTGTTGTCCACGGAAAGATTTATTTCTACCTGATGTGATTTATGTTGTCCACGGAAAGATTTATTTCTACCTGATGTGATTTATGTTGTCCATGGAAAGATTTATTTCTCACCTGATGTGATTTATGTTGTCCGCGGAAAGATTTATTTCTCACCTGATGTGATTTATGTTGTCCATAAAAAGATTTATTTCTCACCTGATGTGATTTATGTTGTCCACGGAAAGATTTATTTCTCACCTGATGTGATTTATGTTGTCCGCGGAAAGATTTATTTCCCACCTGATGTGATTTATGTTGTCCGAGGAAAGATTTGTTTCTCACCTGATGTGATTTATGTTGTCCACGGAAAGATTTATTTCTACCTGATGTGATTTATGTTGTCCACTGAAAGATTTATTTCTCACCTGATGTGATTTATGTTGTCCGCGGAAAGATTTATTTCTCACCTGATGTGATTTATGTTGTCCATAAAAAGATTTATTTCTCACCTGATGTGATTTATGTTGTCCACGGAAAGATTTATTTCTCACCTGATGTGATTTATGTTGTCCGCGGAAAGATTTATTTCCCACCTGATGTGATTTATGTTGTCCAGCGGAAAGATTTATTTCTCACCTGATGTGATTTATGTTGTCCACTGAAAGATTTATTTCTCACCTGATGTGATTTATGTTGTCCACTAAAAGATTTATTTCTCACCTGATGTGATTTATGTTGTCCACGGAAAGATTTATTTCCTCACCTGATGTGATTTATGTTGTCCGCGGAAAGATTTATTTCTCACCTGATGTGATTTATGTTGTCCGCGGAAAGATTTATTTCTCACCTGATGTGATTTATGTTGTCCACGGAAAGATTTATTTCTACCTGATGTGATTTATGTTGTCCATGGAAAGATTTATTTCTCACCTGATGTGATTTATGTTGTCCACGGAAAGATTTATTTCTCACCTGATGTGGTTTATGTTGACCACGGAAAGATTTATTTCTACCTGATGTGATTTATCTGGATGATCTCCAGATGGGTGTATCAGACGCGGGACATCTTGCTTGTGATCGAGAAGCTTTCCGGAAGGTTGTTATGGGAGCGAGGTTCTGCAAAGGACATGCTACTGAATGAATGAATGAATGATGTGATTTATGGTGTCCACATAAAGATTTGTTTTTGTTATTTATACTTTATGTTATTTATTGCCTCCACGGAAAGATTTGTTATTGATACCTCATGTGATTTATGGTGTCCACGAAAATCTATGCCTGTGCTGGTAATTTAATTCTAAACTACATCCGCCATGTTAAATTAGTGGGCGCACGCTGGATGACTGATGTGTACCCAGCCGGATTGCGACAGAAGTACTTGGTATCCACACTCTCGCATACCTTTTGAGAGGGGCAGGGCGGGTATAGGAGTGCCCTGAGTGCCGAGCTGTGAATTAGTTTAGCCTGTAACCGCTGAATGATGAAGCTATGTGTCGATACGTTACACTGTTTTCTTTTGTTTTTTGTCGAGTAAGCAGATTGTTCACAGAAGATGAAAGTACAAACCTGCACAGATGAAAAGAAATATACAGAGATGGATAGACATAAAAATTACATACAAACACGCAAGCTCAGACAGACAGGCAGGCAGACAGACAGACAGACAGACAGACAGACAGACAGGCAGGCAGGCAGACAGGCAGGCAGGCAGGCAGACAGACAGACAGGCAGGCAGGCAGGCAGGCAGGCAGGCAGACAGACAGATGTACGTACTTTCACAGCGGACTGCCGCGTCCTGGGCCAGCGGTTGACCACACACATCGCAGCCGGTTTCCCCGATCAAGGTGACGGCCACAAGACGATGCTGGTCCGTGCTCTTCGTCTCTCTGTCGCTCTCCTGGAATACAATGTTATAATTATTACAAATAACACGAAAGGGAGCCACGATAACGTGTGCTAGACGCTCGCCTGCCGTACCTGTGATCACGGGTTCGATTCGCATCAGAACGGTTTCAAATTTCATAACCTTGACCGGGGCTTCCAAGTCGACCCAGCTATAGTGAGCACATCACTCGCTGGTCTATATTGAGTACATCACTCGCTGGGCGCCGTCTATAGTGAGCACATCACTCGCTGGGCGCCGTCTGGTTTATAGTGAGCACATCACTCGCTGGGCGCCGTCTGGTTTATAGTGAGCACATCACTCGCTGGGCGGCGTCTGGTTTATACTGAGCACATCACTCGCTGGGCGGCGTCTGGTTTATAGTGAGCACATCACTCGCTGGGCGCCGTCAGGTTTAATAGTGAGCACATCACTCGCTGGGCGGCGTCTGGTTTATAGTGAGCACATCACTCGCTGGGCGCCGTCAGGTTTATAGTGAGCACATCACTCGCTGGGCGCCGTCTGGTTTATACTGAGCACATCACTCGCTGGGCGCCGTCTGGTTTATAGTGAGCACATCACTCGCTTGGCGCCGTCTGGTTTATACTGAGCACATCACTCGCTTGGCGCCGTCTGGTTTATACTGAGCACATCACTCGCTGGGCGCCGTCTGGTTTATAGTGAGGACATCACTCGCTGGGCGCCGTCTGGTTTATACTGAGCACATCACTCGCTTGGCGTCGTCTGGTTTATACTGAGCACATCACTCGCTTGGCGCCGTCTGGTTTATAATGAGCACATCACTCGCTGGGCGCCGTCTGGTTTATACTGAGCACATCACTCGCTTGGCGCCGTCTAATTTATAGTGAGCACATCACTCGCTGGGCGCCGACTATAGTGAACACATCACTCGCTGGACGCCGTCTATAGTGAGCACATCACTCGCTGGGCGCCGACTATAGTGAACACATCACTCGCTGGTCTATAGTGAGCACATCACTCGCTGGACGCCGTCTATAGTGAGCACATCACTCGCTGGGCGCCGACTATAGTGAGTACATCACTCGCTGGACGCCGTCTATAGTGAACACATCACTCGCTGGACGCCGTCTATAGTGAGCACATCACTCGCTGGACGCCGTCTATAGTGAGCACATCACTCACTGGGCGCCGACTATAGTGAACACATCACTCGCTGGGCGCCGACTATAGTGAACACATCACTCGCTGGGCGCCGTTATAGTGAACACATCACTCGCTGGGCGCCGACTATAGTGAACACATCACTCGCTGGGCGCCGTCTATAGTGAACACATCACTCAATGGGCGCCGTCTATAGTGAACATATCACTCGCTGGGCGCCGTCTGGATTATAGTGAGGACATCACTCACTGTTCGTCGTCTATAGTGAGCACATCACTCGCTGGGCGCCGTCTGGTTTATACTGAGCACATCACTCGCTTGGCGCCGTCTGGTTTATACTGAGCACATCACTCGCTGGGCGCCGTCTGGTTATAGTGAGCACATCACTCGCTGGGCGCCGTCTGGTTTATACTGAGCACATCACTCGCTTGGCGTCGTCTGGTTTATACTGAGCACATCACTCGCTGGGCGCCGTCTGGTTTATACTGAGCACATCACTCGCTTGGCGCCGTCTGGTTTATAGTGAGCACATCACTCGATGGGCGCCGTCTATAGTGAACACATCACTCGCTGGGCGCCGTCTATAGTGAGCACATCACTCACTGGTCGCCGTCTATAGTGAGCACATTACCCGCTGGGCGCCGTCTGGTTTATACTGAGCACATCACTCGCTGGGCGCCGTCTGGTTTATACTGAGCACATCACTCGCTGGGCGCCGTCAGGTTTATACTGAGCACATCACTCGCTGGGCGCCGTCTGGTTTATACTGAGCACATCAATCGCTGGGTGCCGTCTATAGTGAATACATCACTCGCTGGGAGCCGTCTATAGTGAACACATCACTCGCTGGGAGCCGTCTATAGTGAACACATCACTCGCTGGGCGCCGTCTGGTTTATAGTGAGCACATCACTCGCTGGGCGCCGTCTGGTTTATAGTGAACACATCACTCGCTAGGCGCCGTCTGGTTTATAGTGAGCACATCACTCGCTGGGCGCCGTCTGGTTTATAGTGAGGACATCACTCGCTGGGCGCCGTCTGGTTTATACTGAGCACATCACTCGATGGGCGCCGTCTATAGTGAGCACATCACTCGCTGGTCGCCGCCTATAGTGAACATCACTCGCTGAGCGCCGTCTATAGTGAGCACATCACTCGCTGGGCGCCGTCTATAGTGAGCACATCACTCGCTGGGCGCTGTCTATAGTGAGCACATCACTCGCTGGGCGCCGTCTATAGTGAACATCACTCGCTGGGCGCCGTCTATAGTGAGCACATCACTAGCTGGTCTATAGTGAGCACATCACTAGATGGTCTATAGTGAGCACATCACTCGCTGAGCGCCGTCTATAGTGAACATCACTCGCTGGGCGCCGTCTATAGTGAGCACATCACTAGCTGGTCTATAGTGAGCACATCACTAGATAATCTATAGTGAGCACATCACTCGCTGGGCGCCGTCTATAGTGAGCACATCACTCGCTGGGCGCCGTCTATATTGAGCACATCACTCGCTGGTCTATAGTGAGCACATCACTCGCTGGGAGCTGTCTATAGTGAGCACATCACTCTCTGGTCTAAAGTGAGCACATCACTCGCTGGGAGCCGTCTATAGTGAGCACATCACTCGTTGGTCTATAGTTAGCACATCACTAGCTGGGCGCCGTCTATAGTGAGCACATCACTCGCTGGTCGCCGTCTATAGTGAACACATCACTCGCTGGGCGCCGTCTATAGTGAACATATCACTAGCTGGGCGCCGTCTGGTTTATAGTGAGGACATCACTAACTGGGCGCCGTCTATAGTGAGCACATCACTCGCTGGGCGCCGTCTATAGTGAGCACATCACTCGCTGGGCGCCGTCTGGTTTATACTGAGCACATCACTCGCTGGGCGCCGTCTGGTTTATAGTGAGCACATCACTCGCTTGGCGCCGTCTGGTTTATAGTGAGCACATCACTCGCTGGGTGCCGTCTGGTTTATACTGAGCACATCACTCGCTGGGCGCCGTCTGGTTTATAGTGAGCACATCACTCGCTTGGCGCCGTCTGGCTTATACTGAGCACATCACTCGCTTGGTGCCGTCTGGTTTATACTGAGCACATCACTCGCTGGGCTCCGTCTGGTTTATAGTGAGCACATCACTCGATGGGCGCCGTCTATAGTGAACACATCACTCGCTGGGCGCCGTCTATAGTGAGCACATCACTCGCTGGACGCCGTCTATAGTGAGCACATCACTCGCTGGGCGCCGTCTGGTTTATACTGAGCACATCACTCGCTGGGCGCCGTCTGGTTTATACTGAGCACATTACTCGCTGGGCGAAGTCAGGTTTATACTGAGCACATCACTCGCTGGGCGCCGTCTGGTTTATACTGAGCACATTAATCGCTGGGTGCCGTCTATAGTGAACACATCACTCACTGGGCGCCGTCTATAGTGAACACATCACTCGCTGGGCGCCGTCTATAGTGAACACATCACTCGCTGGGCGCCGTCTGGTTTATAGTGAGCACATCACTCGCTGGGCGCCGTCTGGTTTATAGTGAACACATCACTCGCTGGGCGCCGTCTGGTTTATAGTGAGCACATCACTCGCTGGGCGCCGTCTGGTTTATAGTGAGGACATCACTCGCTGGACGCCGTCTGGTTTATAGTGAGCACATCACTCGATGGGCGCCGTCTATAGTGAACACATCACTCGCTGGGCGCCGTCTATAGTGAACATCACTCGCTGGGCGCCGTCTATAGTGAACACATCACTCGCTGGTCGCCGTCTATAGTGAGCACATCACTCGCTGGTCTATAGTTAGCACATCACTAGCTGGTCTATAGTGAGCACGTCACTCGCTGGTCTATAGTGAGCACATCACTCGCTGGGCGCCGTCTATAGTGAAGATCACTCGCTGGGCGCCGTCTAAAGTGAGCACATCACTCGCTGGTCGCCGTCTATAGTGAGCACATCACTCGCTGTTCGCTGTCTATAGTGAGCACATCACTCGCTGGTCTATAGTGAGCACATCACTCGCTGGGCGCCGTCTATAGTGAACATCACTCGCTGGGCGCCGTCTATAGTGAGCACATCACTAGCTGGTCTATAGTGAGCACATCACTAGATGGTCTATAGTGAGCACATCACTCGCTGGGCGCCGTCTATAGTGAGCACATCACTCGCTGGGCGCCTTCTATAGTGAGCACATCACTCGCTGGTCTATAGTGAGCACATCACTAGCTGGGCGCCGTCTATAATGAGCACATCACTCGCTGGGCGCCGTCTATAGTGAGCACATCACTCGCTGGTCTATAGTGAGCACATCACTAGCTGGGCGCCGTCTATAGTGAGCACATCACTCGCTGGACGCCGTCTATAGTGAGCACATCACTCGCTGGGCGCCGTCTATAGTGAACACATCACTCGCTGGGCGCCGTCTATAGTGAGCACATCACTCGCTGGTCGCCGTCTATAGTGAGCACATCACTCGCTGGGCGCCGTCTATAGTGAGCACATCACTCGCTGGTCGCCGTCTATAGTGAGCACATCATTAGCTGGTCTATAGTGAGCACATCACTCGCTGGGCGCCGTCTATAGTGAACATCACTCGCTGGGCGCCGTCTATAGTGAGCACATCACTAGCTGGTCTATAGTGAGCACATCACTAGATGGTCTATAGTGAGCACATCACTCGCTGAGCGCCGTCTATAGTGAACATCACTCGCTGGGCGCCGTCTATAGTGAGCACATCACTAGCTGGTCTATAGTGAGCACATCACTAGATAATCTATAGTGAGCACATCACTCGCAGGGCGCCGTCTATAGTGAGCACATCACTCGCTGGGCGCCGTCTATACTGAGCACATCACTCGCTGGTCTATAGTGAGCACATCACTCGCTGGGAGCCGTCTATAGTGAGCACATCACTCGTTGGTCTATAGATAGCACATCACTAGCTGGGCGCCGTCTATAGTGAGCACATCACTCGCTGGTCGCCGTCTATAGTGAACACATCACTCGCTGGGCGCCGTCTATAGTGAACATATCACTCGCTGGGCGCCGTCTGGTTTATAGTGAGGACATCACTCACTGGGCGCCGTCTATAGTGAGCACATCACTCGCTGGGCGCCGTCTATAGTGAGCACATCACTCGCTGGGCGCCGTCTGGTTTATACTGAGCACATCACTCGCTTGGCGCCGTCTGGTTTATACTGAGCACATCACTCGCTGGGCGCCCGTCTGGTTTATAGTGAGCACATCACTCGCTGGGCGCCGTCTGGTTTATACTGAGCACATCACTCGCTGGGCGCCGTCTGGTTTATAGTTAGCACATCACTAGCTTGGCGCCGTCTGGTTTATAGTGAGCACATCACTCGCTTGATGCCGTCTGGTTTATACTGAGCACATCACTCGCTTGGCGTCGTCTAGATTATACTGAGCACATCACTCGCTGGGCGCCGTCTGGTTTATACTGAGCACATCACTCGCTTGGCGCCGTCTGGTTTATAGTGAGCACATCACTCGATGGGCGCCGTCTATAGTGAACACATCACTCGCTGGGCGCCGTCTATAGTGAGCACATCACTCGCTGGACGCCGTCTATAGTGAGCACATCACTCGCTGGGCGCCGACTGGTTTATACTGAGCACATCACTCGCTGGGCGCCGTCTGGTTTATACTGAGCACATCACTCGCTGGGCGCCGTCAGGTTTATACTGAGCACATCACTCGCTGGGCGCCGTCTGGTTTATACTGAGCACATCAATCGCTGGATGCCGTCTATAGTGAACACATCACTCACTGGGCGCCGTCTATAGTGAACACATCACTCACTGGGCGCCGTCTATAGTGAACACATCACTCGCTGGGCGCCGTCTATAGTGAACACATCACTCGCTGGGCGCCGTCTGGTTTATAGTGAGCACATCACTCGCTGGGCGCCGTCTGGTTTATAGTGAACACATCACTCGCTGGGCGCCGTCTGGTTTATAGTGAGCACATCACTCGCTGGGCGCCGTCTGGTTTATAGTGAGGACATCACTCGCTGGGCGCCGTCTGGTTTATAGTGAACATATCACTCGATGGGCGCCGTCTATAGTGAACATCACTCGCTGGGCGCCGTCTATAGTTAACACATCACTCGCTGGTAGCCGTCTATAGTGAGCACATCACTAGCTGGTCTATAGTGAGCACATCACTCGCTGGGCGCTGTCTATATTGAGCACATCACTCGCTGGTCGCTGTCTATAGTGAGCACATCACTCTCTGGTCTATAGTTAGCACATCACTAGCTGGTCTATAGTGAGCACATCACTCGCTGGTCTATAGTGAGCACATCACTCGCTGGGCGCCCGTCTATAGTGAACATCACTCGCTGGGCGCCGTCTAAAGTGAGCACATCACTCGCTGGGCGCCGTCTGGTTTATAGTGAACACATCACTCGCTGGGCGCCGTCTGGTTTATAGTGAGCACATCACTCGCTGGGCGCCGTCTGGTTTATAGTGAGGACATCACTCGCTGGACGCCGTCTGGTTTATAGTGAGCACATCACTCGATGGGCGCCGTCTATAGTGAACACATCACTCGCTGGGCGCCGTCTATAGTGAACATCACTCGCTGGGCGCCGTCTATAGTGAACACATCACTCGCTGGTCGCCGTCTATAGTGAGCACATCACTCGCTGGTCTATAGTTAGCACATCACTAGCTGGTCTATAGTGAGCACGTCACTCGCTGGTCTATAGTGAGCACATCACTCGCTGGGCGCCGTCTATAGTGAAGATCACTCGCTGGGCGCCGTCTAAAGTGAGCACATCACTCGCTGGTCGCCGTCTATAGTGAGCACATCACTCGCTGTTCGCTGTCTATAGTGAGCACATCACTCGCTGGTCTATAGTGAGCACATCACTCGCTGGGCGCCGTCTATAGTGAACATCACTCGCTGGGCGCCGTCTATAGTGAGCACATCACTAGCTGGTCTATAGTGAGCACATCACTAGATGGTCTATAGTGAGCACATCACTCGCTGGGCGCCGTCAATAGTGAGCACATCACTCGCTGGGCGCCTTCTATAGTGAGCACATCACTCGCTGGTCTATAGTGAGCACATCACTAGCTGGGCGCCGTCTATAATGAGCACATCACTCGCTGGGCGCCGTCTATAGTGAGCACATCACTCGCTGGTCTATAGTGAGCACATCACTAGCTGGGCGCCGTCTATAGTGAGCACATCACTCGCTGGACGCCGTCTATAGTGAGCACATCACTCGCTGGGCGCCGTCTATAGTGAACACATCACTCGCTGGGCGCCGTCTATAGTGAGCACATCACTCGCTGGTCGCCGTCTATAGTGAGCACATCACTCGCTGGGCGCCGTCTATAGTGAGCACATCACTCGCTGGTCGCCGTCTATAGTGAGCACATCACTAGCTGGTCTATAGTGAGCACATCACTCGCTGGGCGCCGTCTATAGTGAACATCACTCGCTGGGCGCCGTCTATAGTGAGCACATCACTAGCTGGTCTATAGTGAGCACATCACTAGATGGTCTATAGTGAGCACATCACTCGCTGAGCGCCGTCTATAGTGAACATCACTCGCTGGGCGCCGTCTATAGTGAGCACATCACTAGCTGGTCTATAGTGAGCACATCACTAGATAATCTATAGTGAGCACATCACTCGCAGGGCGCCGTCTATAGTGAGCACATCACTCGCTGGGCGCCGTCTATACTGAGCACATCACTCGCTGGTCTATAGTGAGCACATCACTCGCTGGGAGCCGTCTATAGTGAGCACATCACTCGTTGGTCTATAGATAGCACATCACTAGCTGGGCGCCGTCTATAGTGAGCACATCACTCGCTGGTCGCCGTCTATAGTGAACACATCACTCGCTGGGCGCCGTCTATAGTGAACATATCACTCGCTGGGCGCCGTCTGGTTTATAGTGAGGACATCACTCACTGGGCGCCGTCTATAGTGAGCACATCACTCGCTGGGCACCGTCTATAGTGAGCACATCACTCGCTTGGCGCCGTCTGGTTTATACTGAGCACATCACTCGCTGGGCGCCGTCTGGTTTATAGTGAGCACATCACTCGCTGGGCGCCGTCTGGTTTATACTGAGCACATCACTCGCTGGGCGCCGTCTGGTTTATAGTTAGCACATCACTAGCTTGGCGCCGTCTGGTTTATAGTGAGCACATCACTCGCTTGATGCCGTCTGGTTTATACTGAGCACATCACTCGCTTGGCGTCGTCTAGATTATACTGAGCACATCACTCGCTGGGCGCCGTCTGGTTTATACTGAGCACATCACTCGCTTGGCGCCGTCTGGTTTATAGTGAGCACATCACTCGATGGGCGCCGTCTATAGTGAACACATCACTCGCTGGGCGCCGTCTATAGTGAGCACATCACTCGCTGGACGCCGTCTATAGTGAGCACATCACTCGCTGGGCGCTGTCTGGTTTATACTGAGCACATCACTCGCTGGGCGCCGTCTGGTTTATACTGAGCACATCACTCGCTGGGCGCCGTCAGGTTTATACTGAGCACATCACTCGCTGGGCGCCGTCTGGTTTATACTGAGCACATCAATCGCTGGATGCCGTCTATAGTGAACACATCACTCACTGGGCGCCGTCTATAGTGAACACATCACTCGCTGGGCGCCGTCTATAGTGAACACATCACTCGCTGGGCGCCGTCTGGTTTATAGTGAGCACATCACTCGCTGGGCGCCGTCTGGTTTATAGTGAACACATCACTCTCTGGGCGCCGTCTGGTTTATAGTGAGCACATCACTCGCTGGGCGCCGTCTGGTTTATAGTGAGGACATCACTCGCTGGGCGCCGTCTGGTTTATAGTGAACATATCACTCGATGGGCGCCGTCTATAGTGAACATCACTCGCTGGGCGCCGTCTATAGTTAACACATCACTCGCTGGTAGCCGTCTATAGTGAGCACATCACTAGCTGGTCTATAGTGAGCACATCACTCGCTGGGCGCTGTCTATATTGAGCACATCACTCGCTGGTCGCTGTCTATAGTGAGCACATCACTCTCTGGTCTATAGTTAGCACATCACTAGCTGGTCTATAGTGAGCACATCACTCGCTGGTCTATAGTGAGCACATCACTCGCTGGGCGCCGTCTATAGTGAACATCACTCGCTGGGCGCCGTCTAAAGTGAGCACATCACTCGCTGGTCGCCGTCTATAGTGAGCACATCACTCGCTGGTCGCCGTCTATAGTGAGCACATCACTCGCTGGTCTATAGTGAGCACATCACTCGCTGGTCTATAGTGAGCACATCACTCGCTGGGCGCCGTCTATAGTGAGCACATCACTCGCTGGGCGCCGTCTGTAGTGAGCACATCACTCGCTGGGTGCCGTCTATAGTGAGCACATCACTCGCTGGTCTATAGTGAGCACATCACTCGCTGGGCGCCGTCTATAGTGAACATCACTCGCTGGGCGCCGTCTATAGTGAGCACATCACTAGCTGGTCTATAGTGAGCACATCACTCGCTGGGCGCCGTCTATACTGAGCACATCACTCGCTGGGCGCCGTCTATAGTGAGCACATCACTCGCTGGGCGCCGTCTATAGTGAGCACATCACTCGCTGGTCGCCGTATATAGTGAGCACATCACTAGCTGGTCTATAGTGAGCACATCACTCGCTGGGCGCCGTCTATAGTGAGCTCATCACTCGCTGGGCGCCGTCTATAGTGAACACATCACTCGCTGGGCGCTGTCTATAGTGAACACATCACTCGCTGGGCGCCGTCTGGTTTATACTGAGCACATCACTCGCTGGGCGCCGTCTATAGTGAACACATCACTCGCTGGGCGCCGTCTATAGCTAGCACATCACTTGCTGGGCGCCGTTCTGGTTTATACTGAGCACATCACTCGCTGGGCGCCGTCTATAGTGAACACATCACTCGCTGGGCGCCGTCTATAGTGAACACATCACTCGCTGGACGCCTTCTATAGTGAACACATCACTCGCTGGGCGCCGTCTATAGTGAGCACATCACTCGCTGGTCGCCGTCTATAGTGAGCACATCACTCGCTGGTCGCCGTCTATAGTGAGCACATCACTCGCTGGTCTATAGTGAGCAAATCACTCGCTGGTCTATAGTGAGCACATCACTCGCTGGGCGCCGTCTATAGTGAGCACATCACTCGCTGGGCGCCGTCTGTAGTGAGCACATCACTCGCTGGGCGCCGTCTATATTGAGCACATCACTCGCTGGTCTATAGTGAGCACATCACTTGCTGGGCGCCGTCTATAGTGAGCACATCACTCGCTGGGCGCCGTCTATAGTGAGCACATCACTCGCTGGTCTATAGTGAGCACATCAATAGCTGGGCGCCGTCTATAGTGAGCACATCACTCGCTGGACGCCGTCTATAGTGAGCACATCACTCGCTGGGTGCCGTCTATAGTGAACACATCACTCGCTGGGCGCCGTCTATAGTGAGCACATCACTCCCTGGGCGCCGTCTATAGTGAGCACATCACTCGCTGGGCGCCGTCTATAGTGAGCACATCACTCGCTGGTCGCCGTCTATAGTGAGCACATCACTCGCTGGGCGCCGTCTATAGTGAGCACATCACTCGCTGGTCGCCGTCTATAGTGAGCACATCACTAGCTGGTCTATAGTGAGCTCATCACTCGCTGGGCGCCGTCTATAGTGAACACATCACTCGCTGGGCGCTGTCTATAGTGAACACATCACTCGCTGGGCGCCGTCTGGTTTATACTGAGCACATCACTCGCTGGGCGCCGTCTATAGTGAGCACATCACTCGCTGGGCGCCGTCTATAGTGAACACATCACTCGCTGGGCGCCGTCTATAGCTAGCACATCACTTGCTGGGCGCCGTCTGGTTTATACTGAGCACATCACTCGCTGGGCGCCGTCTATAGTGAACACATCACTCGCTGGGCGCCGTCTATAGTGAACACATCACTCGCTGGACGCCTTCTATAGTGAACACATCACTCGCTGGGCGCCGTCTATAGTGAACACATCACTCGCTGGGTGCCGTCTATAGTGAACACATCACTCGCTGGGCGCCGTCTATAGTGAACACATCACTCGCTGGACGCCGTCTGGTTTATAGTGAGGACATCACTCGCTGGGAGCCGTCTATAGTGAACACATCACTCGTTGGGCGCCGTCTGGTTTATACTGAGCACATCACTCGCTGGTCGCCGTCTATAGTGAGTACATCACTCGCTGGGCGCCGTCTGGTCATTACAAATGTCGCTCCATGCCCAAACCACCTTAAGCACGCAAAACGGACATTTACTGTGCTGTTTATGGAGTGACTAAATTATTAGTCTCTCATGTCAGTGCTATATACAGAGTGATTAAATCATTAGTCTCTCATGTCAGTGCTATATACAGAGTGATTAAATCATTAGTCTCTCATGTCAGTGCTATATACGGAGTGATTAAATCATTAGTCTCTCATGTATGTGCTGTTTACGCAGTGATTAAATCATTAGTCTCTCATTTCTGTGCTGTTTACGGAGTGATTAAATCATTAGTCTCCCATGTCAGTGCTATATACAGAGTGATTAAATCATTAGTCTCCCATGTCAGTGCTATATACGGAGTGATTAAATCATTAGTCTCTCATGTCAGTGCTGTTTACGGAGTGATTAAATCATTAGTCTCCCATGTCAGTGCTATATACAGAGTGATTAAATCATTAGTCTCCCATGTCAGTGCTGTTTACGGAGTGATTAAATCATTAGTCTCCCTTGTCAGTGCTGTTTACGGAGTGATTAAATCATTAGTCTCTCATGTCTGTGCTGTTTACGGAGTGATTAAATCATTAGTCTCTCATGTCAGTGCTATTTACAGGAGTGATTAAATCATTAGTCTCTCATATCAGTGCTGTTTACGCAGTGATTAAATCATTAGTTTCCCATGTCAGTGCTGTTTACGGAGTGATTAAATCATTAGTCTCTCATGTCAGTGCTATTTACGGAGTGATTAAATCATTAGTCTCTCATGTCAGTGCTATTTACGGAGTGATTAAATCATTAGTCTCTCATGTCAGTGCTATTTACGGAGTGATTAAATCATTAGTCTCTCATGTCAGTGCTATTTACGGAGTGATTAAATCATTAGTTTCTTCATGTACAGTGCTAGTTACGGAGTGATTAAATCATTAGTCTCCATGTCAGTGCTAGTATACGGAGTGATTAAATCATTAGTCCTCCCATGTCAGTTCTGTTTACGGAGTGATAAATCATTAGCCTCCCATGTCAGTGCTGTTTACGGAGTGATTAAATCATTAGTCTCTCATGACAGTGCTATATACGGAGTGATTAAATCATTAGTCTTTCATGACAGTGCTATATACGGAGTGATTAAATCATTAGCCTCCCATGTCAGTTCTGTTTACGGAGTGAATTAAATCATTAGCCTCCCATGTCAGTGCTGTTATACGGAGTGATTACATCATTAGTCTCTCATGACAGTGCTATATACGGAGTGATTAAATCATTAGCCTCCTATGTCAGTTCTGTGTACGGAGTGATTACATCATTAGTCTCCTTATGACAGTTCTATATACGGAGTGATTAAATCATTAGCCTCTCATGACAGTGCTATATACGGAGTGATTAAATCATTAGCTCCCATGTCAGTGCTGTTATACGGAGTGATTAAATCATTAGTCTCTCATGTCAGTGCTAGTATACGGAGTGATTAAATCATTAGTCTCCCATGTCAGTGCTATTTACGGAGTGATTAAATCATTAGTCTCTCATGATCAGTGCTGTTTACGGAGTGATTAAATCATTAGTCTCCATGTCAGTTCTAGTTTACGGAGTGATTAAATCATTAGTCTCTCATGTCAGTGCTAGTTTACGGAGTGATTAAATCATTAGTTCTCCATGTCAGTGCTGTTTACGGAGTGATTAAATCATTAGTCTCCCATGTCAGTGCTGTTTACGGAGTGATTAAATCATTAGTCTCCCATGTCAGTGCTGTTTACGGAGTGATTAAATCATTAGTCTCTCATGTCAGTGCTGTTTACGGAGTGATTAAATCATTAGTCTCCATGTCAGTGCTGTTTACGGAGTGATTAAATCATTAGTCTCCCATGTCAGTGCTGTTTACGGAGTGATTAAATCATTAGTCTCCCATGTCAGTGCTATTTACGGAGTGATTAAATCATTAGTTTCTCATGTCAGTGCTGTTTACGGAGTGATTTAAATCATTAGTCTCTCATGTCCAGTGCTGTTTACGGAGTGATTAAATCATTAGTCTCCCATGTCAGTGCTATTTACGGAGTGATTAAATCATTAGTTCTCCATGTCAGTGCTGTTTACGGAGTGATTAAATCATTAGTCTCCCATGTCAGAGCTGTTTACGGAGTGATTAAATCATTAATCTCCCATGTCATGTGCTGTTTACGGAGTGATTAAATCATTAGTTTCTCATGTCAGTGCTGTTTATGGAGTGATTAAATCATTAGTTCTCCCATGTCAGTGCTGTTTACAGAGTGATTAAATCATTAGTCTCCCATGTCAGTGCTGTTTACGGAGTGATTAAATCATTAGTCTCCCATGTCAGTGCTGTTTATGGAGTGATTAAATCATTAGCCTCCCATGTCAGTTCTGTTTACGGAGTGATTAAATCATTAGTCTCTCATGTCAGTGCTGTTTACGGAGTGATTAAAATCATTAGTCTCTCATGTCAGTTCTGTTTACGGAGTGATTAAATCATTAGTCTCCCATGTCAGTGCTGTTTACTGGAGTGATTAAAATCATTAGTCTCTCATGTCAGTGCTATATATGGAGTGATTAAATCATTAGCCTCTCATGTCAGTGCTGTTTACGGAGTGATTAAATCATTAACTCCCATGTTAGTGCTATATACGGAGTGATTAAATCATTAGCCTCCCATGTCAGTTCTGTTTACGGAGTGATTAAATCATTAGTCTGGCTAACCATTCTCTATGCTCATGACGGCCTGTGCACTAGGTAAGCAAAATGTAGGGGGAAACAAATACCTCTTTTTCACGGGAACATAACATTCATTTTATTGTTTGGAAGGGACATAACTCGCAAACGTTATTTTAAAGAAGCAATTAGTTACATTAATTGTTAAATGTTTAATATAATGACACCACCTACTCACAGTTAAACACTATTTTAACATTCTAAAGTTTGAATACTGTTACTGCTAAAAATGAATAAAATATACTTGTTAATGCAATATATACAATGTTTCAACACATGCAAGCTCCGTGCACGATGTTAACGATGTCTCCAATGGACGCATTGGTGCTGTTCTCTCCACAACGTATAAATCATTCGAGTCCACTTTGTCATCCTATATGTAGTGATTAAGTCGTTATGTGAATGTCGGTTCATGTTTACATGATTAAATCATGACTTAGAATATATTATTGGAATCGTGTGATTAAAAGTAGAGCATTGTGGTTGTACAGTTTGATCTAAATGTCAGCAGAGAGCATAGGAATCATTTGTGTGCTGTTTCATTAGATCAGTGTGCGTTGTAGATTTCAGTAAGGAATCAAAATGTGTAAATTGAGATTGGAACAATGTGAACAAATTGAGATAATACATGCTATTGAAATTTATTGAGACAAGCATGCCATACAGGACAATGACACTGGCCAAAAGAATTTACAATTCTGTCTTGAAGGATTATTCACTCCTTCTCACTGTCATTCACAGAGCATGCACCCTGATCAACTGTAGCCGTAGTCACGACCGGTGATTGAGCTACGAACCACTCACTTGATGCAGCAGAGAGTGGAGTCCATACCACGATCCAGTCAGCACTGACAGCTTACCATCCAGGAGGCTAAGGATTATCAGATGAGTGGCTACCCACCCGTTTGCCACCGCACAGCAATCCTAATTTGTCCACTATTGGCTAGGAGTCTATGATTATGGCCTCTAGCTGAACATCTTGTAGAAAGTTCAGGGATCTGCGTATCTCTTATGTGTCAGTGAGTTCCCAGTGGGGCTCACGTAGTGTTCTGTAGTATTAAACGTTACATTATCTTTGTACTTTTAACAACTGCGTCTGTCATTATAGGATTAGCATTAGCATCATCAAAACCTCACATAAGCATCACTTTAAATGTGGGCCTGGTGGACCACTGTGGGCAATAGCTCACAGTGGGACTAAGGGTCCACGCCAAAAACAGGGGAGGCGGGGAACCAGCTAGTCTGGGATGACCGCCAAACCCAAATTTAAAAAAAAAAAAATGAACTACCTCATATGGACTGGGATTAATGATTTCTTTTTCACGGATTGTTGAAATCTTAGTTATCTTACTCAAATAGCCGAGAAAAATTGGGAATATAAAAGAGATCTCCATAACATTTTTGTGGATTTTAAAAAGCCTTATGATAGTGTCCATAGTAATTGTCTATGGAATGCTATGCAGGAATTTGGAATACCAAGGAAGTTAATCAAGATGACCAGACTATGCATGGAAGATACTTAAAATATAGTAACATATAAAGGCAGGAAATCAGACCCTTTCCAACGTGGGCGTCATTCGCACTGCGAGCGCTAAGTCAAGTCGCATTATTCTGTCAAGAAGCCTGATCAGCGGGAAAATGTCACGATGAAAGTCCAACAACAAGAAACACGCTGTTGCCAAGATGTGCAGCGTGGGAGCCGACAACAAGAAGAAGAACGTCGAGAGCCCACCTGCTAGCTGCATCAAAGAGCCTGATACTACAGCCATTACTGAAGCTACTACGAGGGAAAAGATTGACAGCCCAACACAGTCAAGAACCAAGACAGCAGAGAAGGAGGAGAAAGACACCAGAGTCGGAAACACCGACTCGAAAACAGTCCGATGGGTTGTCAAGAGGATTCCTGTGGAGCTGACAAATGAAGAAATCTTGAAGCAGCTACGTGAAGAGAATCTTCACATCCGATTCTTGAAGGCGAAGCGGCTCCTCACTTACTCCAAGACACCTACAACCTTGGCAGTGGTGACATCGGAGGGCAGCGAGATGCCGATCACAGTATCATTCAACAAGAGAATGCAGCAACCAGAGATCCGTTATCCGTTATCAGTTGGGGTATCTTCGTTGCACTCCGGACATGTCCATAGGTGCTCAGATCCTCCCCCCAGCATATTCATCAGCGTCCGGTGGCTAATAGTGCCAGTTCTGTGTTGGTTGACGAGGCGCTTTGTTTTCCCGATGTACCTCTCGCGTCTGGCTGTGCCGATTCTTACTCCCAGGTCTTTCATCCTGGACAGCGATGTGGAATCACTGACGTCAAAGTCCTCTGTTCTCGCCATATCTTTAAGGACGTTAATAACATCGGCACGATCCATGGGCTGGCCATTTACATGGGGTGCAGAGCCAGCCAGTTTGTCAGCTCGTTCATTTCCCTCGACTCCCGCATGTCCCGGGACGAAGATGAAGGTGACTTTACGGACAACAGACTTCCGCAGCGATTCAGTCCACTGTCTACGTACAGATCCAGCTTCGACCTTCTGAATCATGCTCATTGAATCACTTAGTACACACACGTTGGTATAATGCTGTGATTCCAGCCATATGAAAGCCTGTGTAACTGCCATCACCTCCATCGTCATGCTGCTCGTGGTCATAGAGTGGGCACCACTGGATTCTTGAACGGTTCGGCCCGCTGAACGGGCTGTAAATGCCCACGCACTTCTCTGCTGCTTTACAACAGATCCATCTGTATAGATGAGCACTTCGGGGCTATCTGAGTGTTCATAGATGAGCGCGTTAACCTCTGCATTGACAGCGGCAGGGTTCTGCTCTCTGCACCGTCTGTCGAGTGTGATAATGCAGGAGAAAGTGCACTTAAAAGCTGGAGGCACCGGCACCCATTCCTTGCCGGGGTTGATACTGGTAAGACTGCAGACCTGTCTGACGACATCTTCCGCCCGACCCATCCATGATTTGCCCCTCTTTAGCCTGTCACCCTTTTCTCTGAATATAGCGTCATGCAGAGGGTGCTGCTCATCTGCACTTATTTTTAAGTATGCACGAGCTCTCCAGATCTTGATCCTGTGTTCCATTGTCGGGAAGTCAAGGAGGTATCTCATTGCTACACAGCTGGTGTCTCTCGTGCAGCCCAAAATGATGCGCATGGCTTCGTTTTGTACCTTTTCAAGTCTTCCAATCTGTGTAGGGCTGACAGTGAGGATGGCCAGGGCATACTCGATGCGTGAAAGCACAAGTCCTTGGAACAGAAGTATTAGCAGTCTTTGCTCGATATTGGCAGTCGCCATGACTCTCATTGCTGACAAACCTTTTCGAGCCTTCGTTATGACATAATCGACATGATCTCTGAAGGACAGGCTACGATCAAGCCTCACGCCAAGATATGTCATTGACTGGGTTCTACTCAAACTGCTCCCATCCATTCTTACTGCCGGCAGGTCTGTTTTCACAATATGGTTGTTTAGTGAGAACCATGTAACCGTTGCCTTTGCAGGGTTGACAAGGGCATCGGCATCAGCACACCATGAGGAAATTCGATCTAGTTCGCCCTGCATATCATTGGCAACCGCCTGTCTATCTCGACCCTGTCGATACACGAGGATGTCGTCAACGAATGACAGAGTCCTACCCCTCCCGTCCAACTGTTGTTCAGTGATCGGCACCGTATACACGTTGAATAGTACTGGTGACAGTGGTGAACCCTGCGGCAATCCTGGACATATCGTTATCGGCTCAGAAGACCAACTCCCGCATCTTAGCACCACCTTCCTTTGGAGCAGAACTGCAGCTATCCATCGTACAAGGTGAGGGTGCACTTTCAGTCTGAGGAGGGTTTGCATCAAGTGCTCGAAAGATACTCTGTTATATGCGTCCTCTAAGTCTATGGCGGCCGCACATGTCTCTTCTCTGACCTGAAATCCTTCGTAAACATCTTGAGCAAAGACCGCTGCATTCAGCCATGACTCTTTGTTGCGTCTGTATCCTCCAAGTGTGGGCGGGAAGCAGCCGAGCTGTTCCAAGTCCCAAGCAAGTCTGTGTGCGACAATTTTCTCCAGTAGCTTGCCAACAGTATTCTGCATCGTAATGATTCTGTAGCCGCTTATCTTGGAATGGTCTTTGTTCGGTTTTGGCAGCGGCAGCAAGTAGCTGTGTAGCCATTCTTCTTTGACCTGACCCCTCTGGATACTGGTGTTGAATTCTCTGGCCAGTTCTTCCATGTCATCATCTGATATCACCAGTAGGTCACCATATCGGATGCCGTCTGGGCCTGGGGCGGTGTTAGGTGATTTCTTGAGCATCGCACGCAATATCTCAGCTGTGATTGTCCATTCTTCGTCTGTCCCGACCCCCTCGCACAACTGAGAGAGTGTCGTTGTGGTCCTCTGTCTGGCGGGCTCGTCTTTCTGGTCAGTCTGTTCTATGTAGCGTGCAAGAAGGGCCTTACCTTTATCCGCATCCGACTTTTTCCATGCGAGGTCTGTGCCTTGAAAGTCTGGAATACCCCTACGTTGTGCAGCACCGTTCATGCTCTTGTGGAGGCGCCAGAATGTCGTAAGAGATCGCTCGGAGCACACCTTCCTGCAGAACTCGTCCCATTTCTCGGCCTTGGCCTGTTTGGCGCAGGATTTGAATAAAGTCGTCGTCCTATCGACCTCAGTCTTCAGGTTCGCCAACTCAAACTGTGGCATGTTAGCCTTTCTGGCCTTTTGCCAGTCTTTGACAGCCTGCCTCTTTCCCAGCCATGCCTTCTCGACCTCTCCATTCCACCATGGTGGCTGCAACCATCTTTCTTGTCTCCTGCGGGAGGAAGTTAGTTTCCTTCTTCTGATCTTGCTTATGGCGTCTTGACCAGTGTTGTCGTACGGGAAGGCATTTGTCTTGTTTCTTTGACTCATGGCCCCGTCTTTCTTGATCAGGATGACACAAGGGTAGTGGTCACTATCGTGGTATCCCAGTGTACCCCACCGGCACCTTGGTGCGATGGTGGGCGACACCAGAGCCAAGTCAATGATGCTGTCAGAGTCACCTGGTCGAGTGGCTATTCTAGTGACCTTCCCATCATTCAGACAGATTAGGGCAGCAGATGCCAGGGCGTCCTCCAGATTTTCTCCCTGTCTATTGGTGATGCAATTCCCCCATTGACTGCCTCTGGCATTGAAGTCCCCACAGTAGATGATATGCCTTTCATCCATATCGAACAAACTCTGCCATTGTCGCACGTCGACCTTCCCATTTCGCGCATAAACGTTCACGATTACAAGCTGCACTGGTGTCATTATTCTTAATGCCTGCACTTGCAGGGCATCACTGTTCCAGGAAGACATATCGATCTCAGACACTAGTATGTTGTCGCGGACCAGAATGGCCTGTCCGAGGTGCCGCCTGTTAAAGAATCCCTGAAATCCCGCGACATTTACTGTTCCGTCGCCGAGCTGTGTTTCTTGTAAGACTACAATATCGTTTCCGTACAGTAGTTTTTCAAGAATGGGTCGGCGTTGACTAAATGATGCACAGTTCCAGTACAGTACTCGAACGTGTCCGATGCCCAATCTGTCACATTTTAACCGCCTTCTGCGCGTGCCCGCCCTCTTACCACGCCGTGTTCTTGTCGGTCGTCTGGTCGTCATGTTAGGCTTAACTATCGCCACCGGGCGCCGATGATACGCCGAAGGGAGTCCGGGCGCGCGTGCACGAACTCCGTTGCACGGTCCGAACTCAATTTCACCACGAAAAACACACTTAATCCATACACATTTCGGAAAAAACACGTTCCATTTTACGGGACGAAAAAATGTCCCGCCATCTTGCTCAAGGGACTTCACTCTTCCATCCGAGAAGTCTGTACTCATGAACCGAACGACACAGTCCGGAATCAAACCCAAAACCTTCGCAATGCAAGACAGTCGGTGTAACCTCTTGGCCACGGAGACTCCTGGAAGGTATGTTTAGAAATACAGCATTAAAGAAACACGCGGACATACATGACAACGATCCCGGGCCAGGGGACCAGAAATGACAGATCACGTAATGACATATGCTGCGGTTTATGTCAGGGTGTTCATATGTTGTGTGTAACAGATTGTAATGTTCTTGTTAGTTATGTTTGTGTTGTTCTGGACAAAGTTTGCTATAACCGTGGATGGAAATGTTCACCAATGCTGCAAGGCATGAGCTATAAGAATTGTCAAGGGAATTAACAAATCCACCATGTAGTATCTTGTTAGTAGTGATTGCGTCCCTTAATACATTTCATGCTAAACATATACTAAGGCAGTGGTTCTCAACCTTTTTTGGCCCATGCCCCCCTTTACCATATGTTCAGACCGTCACCCCCCCCCCCCCCCCTTTTTCGAATTTCCTCCCTATAAATTTCCACCTCCCCCCTTTTACACAGTATACATAAAAATGGAAGGTAAATTTAATAACACATACTAGAAAAAGTCTAGACATCTACATAAAACGTAATTTGCGGGTTTACTTACGTTATAAAACGAAGTTCATTAGGGCGAGAAGTACAGAAACGTAAAATTTAGAGAGAAGAACACTATCAAGTAACTGGTTCTTGTATTAATGCGATCTTGAAATAATCTTAATTCCTCCCCTGAAAAACCCTAAAATTCACCTAAACCCTAAACCCTAAGATTTATTTAAAAAATCAACAGGGACTTCTAGTAATAAAATTTCCCCTGATCTCTGGGTAGTAAGATCGGACGCCCGTGTGTATTGTTGCGCAAGTAAAAAAATCCCTTGGCAGTTGGAAATCGAAAAAGAGTAGCGGAACGGCGCTGCCCGGGCAAAATTTCGAGTTAAAAATCTACCCAAAGTATTTCAGGATCCTTGCCGATGCAACGAGTTCGTGCATTGAGCTGAGTTTCTCCAGACTCAGGTTTGAGTTAGGAGGAAAACGGAGCACTTATGGGTTAAACCGTGTGCCGTGATGTTGATCCAACGACAAAACTAAACTAAACCCTAAAATTCCCCCCTGGGGAGGAATTCCCCACCGGTTGAGAACCACTGTACTAAGGTCAAGGTTGTTGGTTTCTTACGGCAAAGTATGTGAGCCGGTCGGTCAGAAATTAATAGCAAACATTTTCGAATTGTCTGTTTTGCTTGAGAAGACACCCTCAAGAGACATCATCCTTGCTCCTGAAAGACACTTTCATGACATTTCAACCTTGCTCTAGAAAGCCACCCTCAAGAAACATCTATCTTGCCCCAGAAAGACACCCTTAAGAGACATCAATCTTGCCCCAGAAAGACACCTCCAGGACATGTCAATCTTGCCCCAGAAAGACACCTTCGAGAGACATCAACCTTGTCCCGGAAAGACACCCACAAGAGCTATCAATCTTGCCCTAGAAAGACACCTTCAGGACATGTCAATCTTGCCCCAGAAAGACACCTTCGAATGACATCAACCTTGTTCCGGAAAGACACCCTCAAGAGATATCAATCTAGCCCTAGAAAAACACCTTCATAACATGTCAAACTTGCCCCAGGAAGACACCTTCAGGACATGTCAATCTTGCCCCAGACCTTTACTGGTCTTCAAGACTTCAAGAGACATCAATCTTGCCCCAGAAAGACACCTTCAGAACATGTCAATCTTGCCCCAGAAAGACACGTTCAAGAGACATCAACCTTGCCCCAGAAAGACACCTTCAGAACATGTCAACCTTGCGCGAGAAAGACACCTTCAGGACATGTAAACCTTGCCTCAGAAAGACACCTTCAGGACATGTAAACCTTGCCTCAGAAAGACACCTTCAGGACATGTCAACCATGCTCCAGAAAGACACCTTCAGGGTATGTCAACCTTGCTCCAGAAAGACACCTTCAGGATATATCAACCCTGCTCCAGAAAGCATATGATGATACCATGGTGGAATTGTAGCCAGTTCTTTTAGCAATAGAGGCGTTCCTGTGAAGTTTGTGTTAGTGGCGATGATGATCCACGCAGATGGACAAGCCGAAGCTAGAGTTAACATGTAACATGCAGATACACAGAGACAGACAAGTGAAAGTTAGTGATAACAGATAACATACAGATATTTAGAGACAAGCAAACCAAATTTAGAGACAATGTAAATACAGACAGATGTACACAGACAAACAAGCAAAAGTGAGAGAGACGATGTACACAGAGACAGAAGGACTGATGTTAGAGACAATGTAATATACAGATGAACATATGACTGACAAAATTACAAGGGACAAACACAACAAAGAGACGAAAACCGACCTTGTTGAGTTTCTGCTGTCCCAATAACACATCCAGAAAACTGGACTTCCTGCTGACGCCATATCTGTCTGCCGACTTGTGCAATTTGACATCTGCGCCGCCCAGTGAGGAACTATCAAATGATGAACGGACACTTGTTAGCAAATTCCGTAACATCTTGGAATGAAGGGGTTCTATTCTTGTTTATTTATCACTGTTATATGAAACATCCGGCGCGCTGACATAGGGGTACAGTGCTTATATTCCCTACACCGGTCAGCTGGACGTAAACCTTGACGTCTGGTTCAGAAAGCTATGGTGAATTATTAAACGTAAAATTGCCTACTTCATCAACCTTGGGTTGGGGTTGGTGGCAACGTCCTGTAAAGGATATGCAACATTTTATGTTGTATACAAATCCTTTGTTTGTCTCATATGTATATACAATCGGCATTAAGACGGCTATATTACTTATTTCTATTACAATTTGTTTAGAACATCATCCACACACCCGCCAAATTTCTATGTCTATGAACTACGCGCCATCTTTGTTTATTCATTTTGTTTATAGATTCTTTTAACTGATTAAGTGCTATAGGATTAATAATCGTCTTAAACGACTTCCCGAATCTGCCATGGACTTATATGGAGTAGTTTTCCATATGAAATCCCCTTTTATTTGATATCTAATACACCATGTCTGCTACCATATTAACAACTTTTAAGTCATAACTGTGACCCATCGCTACTTCCTATCGTCTGCCATCCATGTTTGTTAGGTCCAAACCTACGTTTTGTTTGGCACTGAATCTGTTAATAAACACCCGCCACTTCTTATTTCAATATGAGGTCATTTAATAGACGTGTTGTGTATTGTATTCATAAACTATTCAGTTTAGTACTATATAGTCTAGGGAGTCGCCGTGGTTGTGGCTAGACACTCGCCTGTCGTACCTGGGGTCTGGGGTTTCATCCGCTATGGGGGTGGGTTCGGTATTTCAAAACTGTCCTGGGTCCCCAGGTGGACACAGTCTAAAACAGGTACTAGGACAAGCTGTGGAAGTACAGGCGGCCGGCGTGAAACTGACCACATCAGCCTCTAGTGCCGACTGGTCCCAACAAAATATGTTTCTAGGCTAGTGCCCATTAAGGCGTTTACAGGGAGCTTTACTTACTTGCTACATATTCTCCCAAACACGATACTAACTTCCAGAAATATGGACATTTGCAACCAAATAAGAATGATAAATAGCAGAAAACTGGACATTTTCATTGAGATATGAATCCGAAAATGACATACAACTGGACATATTCCTTGAGATCAGAATCTGAAAATGACATAAAACTGGACATATTCAAGTACAGAGATCAGAATATGAAAATGACAGAAAATTTGACATTTGCAACCACATTAGAATTTCCAAGGACATTAAACCATGCCGCTGTAAAGTTTAACAACAACGCCCGTCCCCGAACACTCCAGGTCATATTATGCTGTTAAAGTGTTTCATTATATCATGACGTCAGTCATAGTTACATCATCATCATCATCATATCATCAACAGTATCTTGATTATTCATATTATAACATCACGACAACGTCATCACCATGAGGATCATCGTTATTATAACATCATCATAACATCATCAATGGCATATCATCATCATCATCGTTATCATGCCATCATCAACATCAACGTCAACAGCATCATCACTATAACATCATTATCAATGACATTACATCATCATCATCATTGTCATTATGATGACATCATCAACATCAACGTCAACACAACAGCATCATCACTATAACATCATTATCAATGACATTACATCATCATCATCATTGTCATTATGATGACATCATCAACATCAACGTCAACACAACAGCATCATCACTATAACATCATTATCAATGACATTACATCATCATCATCATTGTCATTATGATGACATCATCAACATCATCGTCAACACAACAGCATCATCACTATAACATCATTATCAATGACATTACATCATCATCATCATTGTCATTATGATGACATCATCAACATCATTTTTAACAGCATCGTCATTATCACTCACCAATAATGGGTAGATATCACGGATGGAAAAGAGGTAAATGCCCAAAATTCTTGGCTAATGCCAAAATCTGGACAAGAACCCGTATCTTTTCCGAGACTGGTGGCCATGCGAGATGGCGATCCGCCACCGCCCATGCTTACTTGAACAACAAATTATGATACCACAACGGTCCAAACCGGCACCGGCAACTATATTGATTGTTGTCAGGATACTATGATTAATGTTGCCAATAAGTTTCCCGCCAGAAAGAATCTATGAAAATGAGGATTCTGATGACGCAAACATCAAGTCAATACTTACTGTTTCCGGTTGTTTCTACGTTTGAATTTCTGAAATGTGTGTTCTGAAAGATCAATGAAAACACGTTTGTTAATGTCTCTGCTTATGTCAAAGTTCACGGGTTATATCAAAGTTCACTGCTTATGTCGCTGTTCACGCCTTATGTCAAAGTTCACTGCATATGTCAAAGTTCACTGCATATGTCAAAGTTCACAGCTTATGTCAACGTTCACTGCATATGTCAAAGTTCACTGCATATGTCAAAGTTCACTGCATATATCAAAGTTCACAGCTTATGTCAACGTTCACTGCATATGTCAAAGTTCACTGCATATGTCAAAGCTCACTGCTTATTTCAAAGTTCACTGCTTATGTCAAAGTTCACTGGTTATATCAAAGTTCACTGCATATGTCAAAGTTCACAGCTTATGTCAACGTTCACTGCATATGTCAAAGTTCACTGCACATGTCAAAGTTCACTGCATATGTCAAAGTTCACAGCTTATGTCAACGTTCACTGCACATGTCAAAGTTCACTGCACATGTCAAAGTTCACTGCATATGTCAAAGTTCACAGCTTATGTCAACGTTCACTGCATATGTCAAAGTTCACTGCACATGTCAAAGTTCACTGCTGATGTTAATATTACCAACCACTGTTATAAAATATGCCACTTCAGTCGGTGTGCATTTATGACAATCTTGTTCATCAGCATGCCAATTTCATTGCTGACAATCATCGGACAGATTTAGTGTCTCTATAGCTTTTAACTGTTTGTTGTGCCCTCTCGTATCTGCTTCACTCCTTTTTTATTTTTTTTTTCTCCGTTCGCTCAGTTTTGAACTCAAGCGTAGTCCATGCATGTACTCCTACTAGTAGGGAGTGCACTGGACTGATGTTTGCGTGTGGATTAGCTTCCCTTTTGACCATTAGCTCTCGCCATCAGGTGAACCCACTCCGACTTCTGAGGTACTTGTAATTTACGTCCCATAGTCAAAAACGTATCTGAAGTCCCGTTGATTAAGTCAAGTAATTATAAGACCATTTTACGAGATTTGAAACGTATAGAACAAATGGTGCTAGAACCACATGTTTATAGACCATGGCACTCTACGGGCGAGGCGGTCATTAACATGTAGGTAGCCTTTACTTCTAATGACGTTAATCGGCGATTATTTAATGAAAGGTCTATATAGCGACAGAATGGTCACTTCAACCAACCAAAGACATCGTTTCTATAATTCTAATGACGTTAATCGGCGATTATTTAATGAAAGGTCTATATTGCGACCGAATGGCCATTTCAACAACCAAAGACATCGTTTCTATAATTCTAATGACGTTAATCGGCGATTATTTAATGAAAGGTCTATATTGCGACCGAATGGTCCACTTCAACCAAAGACATCGTTTCTATAATTCTAATGACGTTAATCGGCGATTATTTAATGAAAGGTCTATATTGCGACCGAATGGCCACTTCAACCAAAGACATCGTTTCTATAATTCTAATGACTTTAATCGGCGATTATTTAATGAAAGGTCTATATTGCGACCGAATGGCCACTTCAACCAAAGACATCGTTTCTATAATTCTAATGACGTTAATCGGCGATTATTTAATGAAAGGTCTATATTGCGACCGAATGGTCACTTCAACCAAAGACATCGTTTCTATAATTCTAATGACGTTAATCGGCGATTATTTAATGAAAGGTCTATACTGCTACCGAATGGCCACTTCAACAAAAGACATCGTTTCTATAATTCCACTGCATGGGGATGATGTTGACTACTCAGACAAAATCAGCAGGTTGGTTGTGAATCACAACGTCAGAAAGATAAGTATACACATTGGATTAAAGACACCATGAACAACCAACAGTGCCTCAACTGCTGGCACTCGTGAACGTGTTACATCACACTTTTCCTAGCTCGTCTATTTTTTTCTCCTCAATCATATCCATGAGTTGTGGATTCCAGCGTCGTCTGGCTGACATACACAACAACTCATTATAGAACTTGTGTTCTTACAACAACATACATTTCATCAACAACACTTCATCCTTAACTTCACAGGCAGGTGCTCCAAAAAAGCGCCTTTATAAAGATCAGATACATACGTCTACATTAGGAACCAGCTTGCTCGCCAAAAATATCAAATACCCAAAACGGAAACAACACACACCGAATACAGGAATGGGTAGAACACACATTAATACTGCACCTGACTTTCCAGCCAGGTGGACCACCCCACCACACCATATAACTACATTTCACTACAAGGAAATCGACTTCTCCATTAATACATTCTTCTTTACACAGGAGGGTGATAATTACGAAGACATATTCCCTCTGGTCCCCAGCGAGGAACCATCTATCAGCAACAGCAGTCTGCCACTTCAGCCTAGCCACGAATCAGAGCCTGTAGTTGGTAGTCGTTACATACCCGGGAGGTATTAACTGTATCAATTTCATTGCAATCCAGTCGTGTTACATCTCATACTTTTTTGTCCAGTGGTACTGCGTCTAGCTCGTCCGACTCCGCTTCTGTATTATTTATAGTTTTATTTGCACTTTCCTCTGTTTTATGGAAGTTAGGCAGTTTAAAACAAAATAATTTCTCCATCTTTCTAAGGTCAGTTGGGGCCTATTATAAGTTATCCTTTTTCATCATTTAGTAGTTCTTTTTTTTTTTTCGCAAGCTCGCTCGCTTTGAACTCAAGCGTAGTTCATACACGCTACTTCTAGTAGTGCTGGACTGTTTGCGTGTGGATTAGCTTTCCTTATTAACAGTATCCCTCGCCATCAGGCGAACCCACTCCGACTTCAGAGGTACTTATAATTTACGTCCCCAAGCCAAGAACGATAGGTCAACATTTTAGTCCAACTGTCCGGTGTAGGGGTTGAACCCCTTACCTCTGCAGCAACACACCGGATGTTTAAGAACACCTGTTGGGTTATATTTCGCATTGTGTTGTCTTATTCTTTTTATTTTCTTGTAGTAATTTCTTATTGCTGCTTTTTCTTCTTCTGGCAAAACGTCTCCAAACTTCCCCCATGAATCTCTCTCAACGACCGCCACCACCAGCTCTATAGCTCTCACGGCTGTCTTATATTCACCCGTAGCAACAAATGTTGGTGTTGTTATTCAGTAAGGCAGTACCGCTAAACTGACTCAAAACACACGAATTTATTGTTGGTTTTAACACTCTTGGACAAACGAATAACGATTAAACCGTGGTAGACTTACATAGACACGCTTAGAGACTACAATATTACCTCGGCACAAAAATACAACATGTTTGTTTACCATGGTTGGTATTCTAGAGGATGGTTGGCATGACGTCATCCTAATTAATACACTACAGATCTGCTTTAGACTGGGAATGTGGAGTCCCTGGGAGAGGGTATGTGTTATACAAGGATTCTTACCTGAAGCCACACCTGTGGCAAACTGGACAGGTGAGGAGCGTGCAGGTAGTGCGTTCAGGTGAAGGACAACCTCGTCCACTGAGAGAACTGAGTCCGCGTTTGGTCTGCAGCCGGGGTCACTGGTGCTTTCAGGTAAGCCATCGCTCGTGCGGTATAGCTGAAAGACAAGGTACTGGATACAAGGCTGGAATACAGGTAGACCGACATACTTACACTTAAACAGGTAGACCTTCACGTAGACAGACATGCAGACACACAGAGCGACACATACTTACAAACAGACATGAGAGACAGACACCGTCTTGCAAACAGATAGGCATGCAGACAGACAAAAGGGTGGACGCGCGGCCAGACAGACAGACAGACAGGCAGGCAGACAGACAGAAGGACAATCAGACAGACGGAAAGACAATCAGACAGACAGACAAACGGAAGGACAATCAGACAGACGGACGGACGGACGATCGGGCGGACGGACAGGCAGACAGACAGATATTAGAACGAACGAACGAACGAACGAACGGACTTTATTTTCAAAGGGTAACAAATTGGGCACGCAGGCCCGTCTTACATTCGGCCCTTCCAATCACCCATCTTTTCTCATGAAACAGTGCATAGGAAAAAACATTGTCACATGAATTTTGTAAACATATAAACAATGCATATTACTATGTTATGAGACACATCCACCACCCACCCACACATCCCCCATTCACTCCAACTCCTCCACCCAACCACACACACACAACCCATACACACATACATCCCGCCACCAATCCACCACATCCCCAAACCTACACATCTCCCCACCCACACACACACACCTCACACCCACCACACATCCCATCCCCCCACACCCCAAGCACACATATAGGTATGTATGTATGTAGGTAGGTAGGTAGGTAGGTAGGTAGGCAGGCAGGCAGGCAGGCAGGCAGGCAGGCAGACAGACAGACAGACAGACAGACAGACAGACAGACAGATAGACAGACAGGCAGGCAGGCAGGCAGGCAGATAGACAGACAGACAGAAATTGTTGCGGAATCCTTGGCGCCACTAAGACACCATATAAGAAAATTGAAAGTATTGATTGGCGTTCATAGAAGTAGAAGAAAGAAGTAGAGGTTAGAGGACAAACGTTCATGTTTGAACAGAGACAAGAATGTCAACCACACAGGCAGTACTCACATAGCTCTCATCTGGCTGGCGGGTTGGTCCGCGTGAGGGGACTTCACTGCCTGTGGGGAGGAGGCAGCTAACGTTAGTTGTTGTAAATAAACAGCTCGTCACACAAAAATAGACTTGCATGGCAATTTAATCATGTTAGTTGTTTTAAATAAACAACCCGTTATACTAAGGCACAGACCTTTTAAATGAAAAAAAACATAGTGAAAACATATATGTCAGAATCGCCGATTCCTCCGAAGTCAGGATCTTTGTGCGGCGAGGAACCACAGTCTGCACACCATAAGCCAGACATTGGACAACGGATACTCACGCAAACCCTAGGTCCTGTATGACATCACACTGATGTTGACAACAGGATGCCTTCATCCGACATCCAGGACTTCACAGTGGAGCTCAAGCCAACGAACACAAGCAAGCAAAAACACATGTCTGCCGTTCTCGCTGGCTTAGGCGACTTTCTTGTAATCCCGTATACTCTCGTGAGTAACGTACGTGCGCGAGCATCGGTGGCGGATCTAGTCGCGTCGGTAACTTTGGGTATGTGAAGCTCTCAGAAAGTAATAGCAAACTACTGAGCGTAATCTTGCCAAGAAATCAACAATCAGATGAAAGATGCTGATGTTGACAGCAATGTCCTGTAAAAGGATATGCGAACAACAAGAAAATGTCAGTCTATCACATTTGGACATAACACAAAACAGCACCGCTAGTTATAGAAATACGCAATATGGAATATGACCACTCGAATAAAAACAACACACAGGAACGCTGAATCCAACTTCCAAAACGCAGCATTATCAACGAGACCAAATGTGTGTGTGTTTGTGTGTGTGTGTGTGTGTGTGTGTGTGTGTGTGTGTTGTGTGTTGTGTGAGAGCGTTTGTGTGTATATATATATATAATTAGGTTACATAGACGAGAATACTTAACTCGGGATCTGGAAAGCAATCCAATCAACACACAAACCAGGAACCGGATATCATTGTCTAGTATGGCTGGACTGGCAGCCGGATGTTTCGACGATAAAGACTTCTATAGCAACGTTCTACTGGGTGCCCATCTCTTGTTTGTGGATCATCCCGCTCATATATTATGTTAATTTACTTTCGATCATGGCAGACGCTGTAGCCGAGGTGCTAGCCCGCTAACCTGTCAGCCCGTGGTCCAGGGTTCGAATACCCACCCAAGCAGTTGTTTAATAATTCCAGGTCGACGCAGGTAAAATGATTACCAGGAAATGACATGGGATGTAAAAGCATTCGGCGTGATATTGACCGTAGCACTTCTTAGAAGAGAAATACTGAAACACGCTGTAACTGCAAGAATGGTTTATAGACCAAAAGAAAGAGGACGACAACAAGAGAGGATATTTTACAGACTGTCATTGCGGCATGGTCAAATATCGGCACAATATTTAATACATTATAGTGGGGAGCGCGAGATGTGGAGAAGCAGGATCGCCTACGCTAATTGGGAAGCCACTTGATGATGAAAGGACAGTTTACAGAAACGAAACCGATAGTGGGAGTCCAGGCTATCAGTTCTTAGAATCTTATCCTTGACGTTACAACAAGGAGACTTGTGTTTGAGGTATCTAATCTTTAGACTGGGCGTCTGCAAGACTTTCTAATCGCTATACACTTCAACATGATCAGCCTTACTGGGGATACATAGCTTTGTTCTTTATCTCAACCCACCTTACTCCTTTTTGTACTACTACTACTACTACTACTACTACTACTACTACTACTACTACTACTACTACTACTACTACTACTACTACTACTACTACTGCTACTACTACTACTACTACTACGACTATTATTACTACTACTTCTATTACTACTACTACTACTACTATTAATACTACTACTACTACTACTACTACTACTACTACTACTACTACTACTACTACTAACTATAGAGCGTACCGTAGAGCGCCCTGGTCATCCACTGCACCTGTATTCGTCTCCAGTCCTCTTGACTTGTCCTGCCACTGGATTAAGATGGACTCAGGCGAGAGAGTGAGGTCGACGAATTTGCGCAACTCTTCCTCACTTTAATCCAATTCATCGCACAAGTCATTCTTCATCCAACGTCATATCATATACAAGGCAGGTGTGTCGGTCCTAACAGAGCAGCTTCACCAAGTCTTTACAAACATATGGGTGAACGAGACCATGCCACAAGATTTCAAGGACGTGTCAATAGTCCACCTTTACAAACGAAAAGGAAACCGCCAATCCTGTGACAACCACCGAGGCATCTCCTTGCTTTCAATTGCAGGGAAGATACTCGCCAGAATTCTTCTCAATCGCCTCACGGCCCATCTCGATCAAGGTCTTATTCCTGAGAGTCAATGTGGCTTCAGAAAAGAACGTGGAACTGTTCATATGATTTTCGCTGCAAGGCAGCTGCAAGAGAAATGTCAGGAACAGAACTGCGAAATGTTCTCCACTTTCATTGACCTTACCAAGGCTTTTGATACAGTCAGCAGAGAAGGACTGTGGAAGATTATGGCAAAATATGGCTGTCCACGAAAGTTTGTCCAAATAGTGCGGCTATTTCATGATGACATGCAGGCAAGAGTACAGGAAAATGGTGAACTGTCTGAGCCCTTTCCTGTCACCAATGGAGTGAAACAAGGATGTGTCCTGGCACCAACACTGTTCAGCCTCATGTTTTCAGCCATGTTGAAGAATGCCTTCGAGAACGACGACATTGGAATAGACATCAACTACCGCATGGATGGAAAGTTATTCAATCTCAGAAGGCTGAAAGCTAAAACCAAAATTGGCAGCGACACCGTCAGAGAGCTCCTGTTTGCTGATGATTGCGCTCTATACGCCAACTCAGAGGCGGACATGCAACATAATGTTTCAGCTTTCTCACATGCCTGTGCCAACTTTAGGCTCAATATCAATTTGGAGAAAACTGTAGTTATGTACCAGCCAGCTCCAGGGAATAATCACACTGTGCCGAATATCAAAGTGAATGGTCATAGACTAAGTGTTGTGGACAAATTCACCTATCTTGGCAGCACTGTCTCACAAGCTGCCACAATTGATGACGAAGTGAATGCAAGAATCTCCAAGGCCAGTGCGGCCTTTGGCAGACTGTACAAGAATGTATGGGACAGAAATGGAATAAGCCTGCAAACAAAGCTGAAAGTCTACAAAGCAGTTGTATTATCCACACTGCTATATGCTTGTGAAACCTGGACTGTTTATCAGCGACACGCTAGGAAATTAAACCACTTCCACACAGTCTGTCTTAGGAAGTTACTGAAGATTAAATGGCAAGATAAGATTCCAGACACTGAAGTCCTAGAAAGAGCGTCCATTCCCAGTATCCACACTCTACTAATGAAGAATCAGATTCGCTGGGCTGGTCACTTGACTCGCATGCCCGATCACAGGCTCCCTAAACGAATTTTTTACAGCGAACTGCGTTGTGGTAAACGCTCCCAAGGTGGCCAGAGGAAACGCTTTAAAGACACTCTGAAAATCTCACTGAATGCTTTTAGAATTAATCATGACACCTGGGAGACTGCAGCCAGAGACCGAAATTCGTGGCGTACATCATTACGCAAGGGTGCAGTGAGGCAACCAGGACTGCAAGAGCTGTGAAGAAAAGACAGAACAGAAAAACCACTGCAGAAAATCCTCCTCCAGAAACGTCAAGCATTCTTTGTCCACATTGTCAAAGAACATTTCGAGCCAAAATAGGCCTTATCAGCCATCTTAGAACTCACGGCTCCATACTTTCAACCCCACTGGATGAAATGAATGGTCATCATCATTCTTGATGGACAAACAACAACAGCAACGTCTTCTTCTTAATCATCTGTTCCTTCTTCTTCCTCCTCCTCCTCATCCTCTCCCACCTCCTCTTCCTCATCTTCTTAAAATACAATGTTTACCTTTCCTATTCCGTTCTTTTTTGTTTAACCTGTACGCCAATAAATATAATGAGAAATGTAAGAGATGATATAAACAGGGGGCAATATGATACCCTACATATCGGCGAGGCGCTGTCGCCATTTGGAGGTGACAGGTTCGAATCCCTGTCGGTAACTATAGCTTTCAAATTTTATGTTGTCTAGTGCTTCCTCTAGTCTCTACTTCCTTCTCCTCCTTCTGTGAGCGCCAAACAATACTGCGTATGTTTATTTCTGTAACTGTACCAGATCTGAATGGAGGTTTAGAACAAACAGTGAGAGGGGGCGTGGTCCTTGGGGGAAGAGGCGGTGGTCCACCAGCACGACAATAGACACATGGCGTTGAAGACACACTGGGCATACAGATGGTGAGGCAAGGGAACTTGTGATGAATCGAGAGTCTTTCTCATGGGAGGGTTATTGTGAGAGCTGTGTTGTGCATCGGATACGTGTGTGTGTGTGTGTGTGTGTGTTTGTGTGTGTGTGTGTGTGTGTGGATGAGAGAGAGAGAGAGAGAGAGAGAGAGAGAGAGAGAGAGAGAGAGAGAGAGGAAGAAAGTGGGAGAGAGAGAGAGGGAAAGAGTGAGAGAGGGAAGGATAGAGAGAGAGAGAGAGTAGATAGATGCATATTTTATACACCTGTAAAATATTCATTAACTTTTCGCACTCCAATCTCGCATTGTGATATGAAAATCGACGCCTTTTTCATAAAAAAAGGTAATATGAAGCCAAAACGGTATTTCATACTTTATAATGATGTTAGGTTATCACGATCGACGACGCCTCACACCGGGCATCCCCACATCACTGTATCTATAGTGGGGACATATGTGTTATCTATGTAATACCAGGTTACATCTTCCTGTTTGATTTCTGGAAAACAGAAACCACTGTTATTGTGCAGGTGTTATCAGTTGTTATATTAACACATTGTCTCTGGTCTCGGAAAATGTGTCCCACATTTGAACCCACTTTGTAAATCTTAGAGCGAGAGGCGCCGCTATCGCTGAACACACACTGGGACAATATAGCTGGATACTCTCTAGTCTGGAACCCACAAGGCAAACAAAATAGTGGGAGACCTAACAATACACGGGGAGAGGAATTACAGACTCGCTAGTCGAGAATAAAAGGACGTAAGGTGTGACAGGCGGTGCTGGAGGAAATGACCAGTGTGACCAGGTGATAGTGAGAAATAACTTCTGGTAAATGACCAGTGTAACCAGATGTGAGTGAGTAACAACTTCTGGGAAACAAAGGCTACCGACCTGATACTGACCAGATGGCATACTGAGTGGCGATTGGTCTATGAAACTCTGAGGTTAGCACCATGTACCAGCGATAGCGTAGTGGCTAAACGGTGCATGGGCGAGGTTATCAAAGATGCGAACCCGAAGCGACGCGATTTCAAACAACTGACCTCGGCTCCCAGGCTAAGGCATCCTAACGTGAGACCAGGAATGTATTGGGAAGTAAAGGCAGCCCGTGTGGCACTGACCACGTCACCCACCCAATGCTGACCTGTCTATACAAACATAGGTTTAGCACCATATACCCAGTGCATCACAGGCGTGTATAAGAGTCCTTGACATTACTTCAATATAAAATAACACAAGTAATGCAGCTTTACGGAACAGGATTAAGACACATACTTCCTGTATGTGTCTTAATCCTGTTCTGTAAAGTTGCATTATTTTGCGTTGTGTTATATTGTTTACATTTCCAGAGCTTTACCGCAGTTTCACCATATGTTATTCATATTTCATGTTGACATTGCTTCGACTGTCTTGCAAATTACAAACAGCCATTACATGCTGAGGATGACTGCCACGCCCCGCAAAGGATAGGCGACTAACTGTAACCATGTACACAATTCATCCTGACGTTGCAGGTCAAAGGAGACACACCTATATTAAACCTGACTTTAACCATGTACTCAATTCATGCTGAGGTTGGAGGTCAAAGGACGCGCAACAAACTGTAACCATACTTTAACCATGTACACAATTCATGCGAAGAGCGGCTGGCCAAGTGGCTAGACGGCCAGACTTTCCTTCGGGAAACCCGGGTTCAATCCCTCAGTAAGGTGTGGGATTTTTTTCTGTCGGGGGCAAAAAAGAAATCCTAACCTGCACAGTTCGCGGCGACTTGCACTAGCAGGCGGCCTTTATTCCTCAGGCTCAAAGACCCCTCTGCAATACACCGCAAGGTACTATATTGGCAGTAAATGACAGTTGACAGTGACAATTCATGCTGAGGTTGGAGGTCAAAGGACACGCAACTATCTGTAACCTGACTTTAACCATGTACACAATTCATGCTGAGGTTGGAGATTAAAGAACATCCAAATATCTGTAACCTGACTACTGAGGTTGAGGTCAATGACACACAACTATCTGTAACCTGACTACTGAGGTTGGAGGTCAAAGGACACACAACTATCTGTAACCTGACTACTGAGGTTGGAGGTCAAAGGACACACAACTATCTGTAACCTGACTACTGAGGTTGGAGGTCCAAAGGACCACACAACTATCTGTAACCTGGACTACTGAGGTTGGAGGTCAAAGGACACACAACTATCTGTAACCTGACTACTGAGGTTGGAGGTCAAAGGACACACAACTATCTGTAACCTGACTACTGAGGTTGGAGGTCAAATGACACACAACTATCTGTAACCTGACTACTGAGGTTGGAGGTCAAATGACACACAACTATCTGTAACCTGACTTTAACCATCTACCCAATTAATGCTGAGGTTGGAGATTAAAGAACATCCAAATATCTGTAACCTGACTACTGAGGTTGGAGGTCAAATGACACACAACTATCTGTAACCTGACTTTAACCATCTACCCAATTAATGCTGAGGTTGGAGATTAAAGAACATCCAAATATCTGTAACCTGACTACTGAGGTTGGAGGTCAAATGACACACAACTATCTGTAACCTGACTTTAACCATCTATCCCAATTAATGCTGAGGTTGGAGATTAAAGAACATCCAAATATCTGTAACCTGACTACTGAGGTTGGAGGTCAAATGACACACAACTATCTGTAACCTGACTACTGAGGTTGGAGGTCAAAGGACACACAACTATCTGTAACCTGACTACTGAGGTTGGAGGTCAAAGGACACACAACTGTCTGTAACCTGACTTTAACCAGGTAGACAATTAATCCTGAGGTTGGATGTCAAAGGAGACACAACTGTATGTAACTTTACTTTAACCATGTATCCAATTCATCCTGAGACTGGAGGTCAAAGGGCACACAACTATATATAACCTGACTTTAACCATATTCACAATTCATGCTGAGGTTGGAGGTCAAAGGACAGGCAGCTTTTTGTGTACTATCCCCCACCCTCTTTGGGATATACTTTTCACTTCTACTGAAATATGCCATTCATGATCAGGATGGTGGTATATACATTCACTCACGCTCAGATGGCGGCCTCTACAATACTCAGAGATTGAAGGCCAAGACCCAAATTAGGAAGGTACTGATCCGAGAGTTGCTTTATGCAGATGATGCTGCAGTTACGACCCACTCTGAGGAAGAATTACAATGTCTACTATCCGCATTCTCCAATGCTTGTTCCGAATTTGGTTTAACAATTAGCAAAAAGAAGACACAGATTATGTCACAAGGTGCACATGGTGTACCATCAATCTTTATTGACGACGCCGAACTGGAGATAGTAGACCATTTTACATATCTAGGATCAGTGGTAAATAGCAAATTATCCCTAGATCAGGAAATCAACATCCGGATTGGTAAGGCAGCAACAAAAATGAATAGGTTAAGAAGAAGAGTCTGGGAGAACAGGAAGCTTACTGCCAAAACAAAAGTCCTTGTCTATCAAGCCTGTGTCCTTAGTACTCTTCTTTATGGCAGTGAAACCTGGACAACTTACTCACGCCAAGAGAAACGTTCAAACAGCTTTCATGTGCGGTGTCTGCGAAGAATTCTTGGTATTAAGTGGCAAGACAAAATCACAAATACTGAAGTATTGGAAAGATCAGGTTGTGTGACAGTTTATTCCATGCTCAGTCTTCGTAGACTTAGATGGATAGGACATCTTAGGAGGATGGATGATAGGTAGAATACCAAAGGACATCTTTTTTGGTGAATAATAGATGTGTAAGAGATTTCAGGGTCGGCCTCTACTACGATACAAAGATGTGTGTAAGCGGGACATGATTGATACAGGCATTGATAATGCACATTGGGAGCAAGTCGCCGCTGAACGTGTTGCATGGAGGGCAAACATCAGAAATGCAATAAAGACAAAGGATAAAATTATTGCAGATAAGTACAACACCGAGTGTTTGAGACGTAAGATGGTGCATGATGGTGGAAATAACCACGTGTTCACATGCACCCAATGTGAACGAACATTTACAGCGCGAATTGGATTCACCAGTCACATTCGCTACCGTCATGGGGAAAAGTTATTATGCCTTTTTGAAGCACAAACTATCGTCTGTCAAGACGGCAAGGTGCCAATGATGGAGGTCAAAGGACACGCAGCTATCCGTAACCTGACTTTAACCATCTACCCAATAGGACTCAAGGCATGGAAGAGAATCCTTTACACTGTTGTATGTGTACATAAATGTGTGTGTGTGTGTGTGTGTGTGTGTGTGTGTTATATTTAGAGGATGGTGAGAGAGAGAGAGAGAGAGAGAGAGAGAGAGAGAGAGAGAGAGAGGGGGGGGGGGGTCTTGACACGAGCAAGACTAGAATGAATTGTAACAAGTGGTAGTATGAATTCTGTCCTGCTGTCTCGTGTGTTCACCGTTGACTGCGTGTAACCAACAACTTCACCATGCTATGCGTGTCAATGAGTGGCTACAAATGATTCATCTTCTGACTTAGGCTACCGCTGTTGATGGCGACGACGACGATGAAGACGACTATAATGTTGATGATGATCATGATTTCGGTATGGTGGTGGCGGTGATGGTAGCCCAACGCGCAAGTTTGATTAAACCTTACCAGAATCCACGGAATCTTCTAGATAAGCATAGGAAGCGTAGTCGTCTCCACCATCAGGTGAGATCTGATCCTGCTTTCCCAAGTGGAACTCCTCCAGAAGTTGCTTCTTTGAGAACGAAGCAGGCTCGTCCTCCGACTCCTCCACCTCTAGGAGACCGGTCAGGCTGCCCCTGTGAAAGAATTAAACAACTTAGTTGCATATCCTTTACAAGACGTCGCAGTCAGTCCCAGCATGTGTTGGCTGTTTGTGATTTCTTGGCAGGTTTACGTTCACTAGTTTTCCGTTGCTTGCTGAACGACCGGCACTCATACCATTTTATGAAAACCAACGTTCGGCTGTCTGCTGCAAAATCATCCGCAGCTGTGTTTCGATCGTGGGTATGTGGGATTACGAACTGCGCCTGTAACCCGTTCGTCACAGAACCGGCTTGTGTGTGTGGTGGTGCGTGCGTGCGTGCGTGCGTGCGTGCGTGCGTGCGTGTGTGTGTGTGTGTGTGTGTGTGTGTGTGTGTGTGTGTGTGTGTTATAGGGGAGACATATACGGGGTAAAGCTCGGGTTTCCTCGGGTTCTAAAATGTATCACAAAAAATAGTTTCCACGTGTAAAATGACGTGAATGTCTGGAGGAGATAACTATGGGTGGAAGTGTACCGCGGACACGGGGTTGGTAGAACCACAAGGTAAATATATCCAAGATGTAGGTAATATATGCATGGCAGAAACATAGACGGCATCTGGATTATGACAGAGAGACATTTAGTCAGATTGTTGCGGAAGCAACGTTCTACACAGGAAACGCCACTTGATGAAGATTAGAGCCATGCATGTAAGCATAAATGTCTTAAAGTATACCAGATGTGTTATTTTAATTCTTCTTCTTCTTCTTCTTCTTCTTCTTCTTCTTCTTCTTCTCCTTCTTCTTCTTCTTCTTCTTCTTCTTCTTCTTCTTCTTCTTCTTTTTCTTCTTCTTCTTCTTTTAGGAGGAGGAGTAAGAGAAGGAGGGGGAGGTGTTCATTATGGAAGAAGAAGGAGCAAGATACAAAGGATGAAGTCTAAGAGGAGAACCAAAGAAGAAGAAGAAGATGGATCGGACAAGGAGATATAGAAGGAAGAGGTGGATAAGAAGATGACGGCCATAATATTCATACCTTCTGCTGATCAAAGAGCGAGTGCTGGACTGCAGATAATTCAGGTCAGGAATCTGTCTGGTGTAAACATTGTTGTTGTCCTCTCTCGGCGAGGTCGGGAAGATGATGTCTGACTGTGAGATAATAAGGCAGAGAACAATTACAAGTCATTAGATAATAATGGTATTTAAATGTATGTGAAACATGGGGGTTTGAGAATGTGGGTGTGCACAATGTTAGCTGTTGTTTTATAGTCAGCCGTGTATAATGTTGGTTGTTCTGTTATAGTCAGTCCGTGTATAATGTTGGTTGTTCTGATATAGTCAATCGTGTATAATGTTGCTTGTTCGTTATAGTCATCGTGTATAATGTGGCTCTCTTATAGTCAGTCGTGTATAATGTTTGTTTGTTCTGATATAGTCAATCGTATAATGTTGGTTGTTCTGATATAGTCAATCGTGTATAAGTTGGTTGTTCTAATATATTCAATCGTGTATAATGTTGGTTGTTCTCTGATATAGTCATCGTGTATAATTTGGTTGTTCTGATATATTCAATCGTATATAATGTTGGTTGTTCTGATATGTCAGTCGTGTAAAGTTGGTTATTCTGATATATTCAATCGTGTATAATGTTGGTTGTTCTGATATAGTCAGTCGTGTATAATGTTGGTTGTTCTGATATAGTCAATCGTATATAATGTTGGTTGTTCTAATATAGTCAGTCGTGTACAATGTTGGTTGTTGTTTTATAGACAGTCGTGTATAATGTTGGTTGTTGTTGTATAGTCAGTCTGTATAATGTTGGTTGTTCTGATATAGTCAATCGTGTATAATGTTGGTTGTTCTGATATAGTCAATCTTGCAAAATGTTGGTTGTTCTGATATAGTCAATCGTGTATAATGTTGGTTGTTCTGATATAGTCAATCGTGTATGATGTTGCTTATACTAATATAGTCAATCGTGTATAATGTTGGTTGTTCTGATATAGTCAATCGTGTATAATGTTGGTTGTTCTGATATAGTCAATCGTATATAATGTTGGTTGTTCTGATATAGTCAATCGTGTATTATGTTGGTTATTCTGATATAGTCAATCGTGTATAATGTTGGTTGTTCTGATATAGTCAGTCGTGTATAATGTTGGTTGTTCTGATATAGTCAATCGTGTATAATGTTGGTTGTTCTGATATAGTCATCGTGTATAATGTTGGTTGTTCTGATATAGTCAAGTCGTGTATAATGTTGGTTGTTCTGATATAGTCAGTCGTGTATGATGTTGGTTGTTCTGATATAGTCAATCGTGTATAATGTTGGTTGTTCTAATATAGTCAGTCGTGTATAGATGTTGGTTGTTCTGATATAGTCAATCGTGTATAATGTTGGTTGTTCTAATATAGTCAGTCGTGTATAATGTTGGTTGTTCTGATATAGTCAATCGTGTATAATGTTGGTTGTTCTGATATAGTCAGTCGTGTATAATGTTGGTTGTTCTGATATAGTCAGTCGTGTATAATGTTGGCTGTTCTGATATAGTCAATCGTGTATGATGTAAGTTAGTCTGATATAGTCAATCGTGTATAATGTTGGTTGTTCTAATATAGTCAGTCGTGTATAATGTTGGTTGTTCTGATATAGTCAGTCGTGTATAATGTTGGTTGTTCTGATATAGTCAGTCGTGTATAATGTTGGCTGTTCTGATATAGTCAATCGTGTATGATGTTGGTTGTTCTGATATAGTCAATTCGTGTATAATGTTGGTTGCTCTAATATAGTCAGTCGTGTATAATGTTGGTTGTTCTGATATAGTCAATCGTGTATAATGTTGGTTGTTCTGATATAGTCAATCATGTATGATGTTCGTCATGTGCTATACCGTTAAGCGTGGTAGGTCATGTTTCGCCATCTCACACGATCACCAGAGTCGTGGATTAGCTCAGTGTTCTTGTCTCGTCCATACCACGTGGTCAAACCATCCCTGTATTTACTTCTCTGCCTTCCGCTTGCTCTGTTCCCCTCAATATTGCCAGTTGTCACCGTGTTCTCTAGTTTATTTCTTTTTATAACGTGCCCAAAACATGTTGACTGTCTGTGTCTAACATCTCTAACAGTTTACGGTTTTCATTTGTTTCTTGTACAACTTGCTCACTGGTTTTTCTGTCTATCCATGGTATTCTTTGCATTATTCTCAGAAACCTTATTTCCAATGCCATTAGATATTTTTCAGCTTGTCTGCTCATTGTCCACGTTTCATACCCAATCAAAAGTGCATGTTCTATGGAGCACTTCAACAAGTGAGAAATAATAAACATAGGAACAGTATAAATAAATAGCTCACCTTTTCGTTGGAGTCACATAAACCTAGATGTTTTCATTGTTTATTTGTTATATATCGCTGCTGCAGATACTTCTCTGGGCCTCCTCAAAGTTTGGCTACACAGACCCAGCAATGATGACCGAGTGTAGACAGGACGTGGCCTGAACTGGTTGAAGACATTGTCTCTATTGGGAGATGGACGGTAGCAGCAGCAGAGGTTGCCTGGTTAGGTGTGGCCTCCGTGTAAGCAAATTCTGCATGTGGGGTAATTGTTTCTTGTGTCTGCTGAATGACCAGATGCTCTCGTGTCTGCCCGACCCTGTGTTGAGATCTTCTGTTGAGATCCTGTGTTGAGATCTTATGTTGAGATCTTTTGTTGAGATCCTTTGTTGAGATCGTGTGTTGAGATCCTGTGTTGAGATTTTGGGGTGAGATCCTGTGTTGAGATCCTGTGTTGAGATCTTGTGTTGAGATCCTGTGTTGAAATCTTGGGGTGAGATCCTGTGTTGAGATCCTATGTTGAGATCTTGTGTTAGGATTCTGTGTTGAGATCTTGTTAAGATTTTGTGCTGAGATAGTGGATTGATATCATAGGGTGAGATATTGGGGTGAGATCTTGTGTTGAGATACTGTGTTGAAATCCTGTGTTGAGATTATGTGTTGAGATCTTATGTTGAGATCATGTGTTGAGATCTTGTGTTAAGATTTTGTGTTGAGATAGTGGATTGATATCATAGGGTGAGATCTTGTGTTGAGATCATGTGTTAAGATACTGTGTTGAAATCCTGTGTTGAGATTCTGTGTTGAGATCTTATGTTGAGATCATGTGTTGAGATCTTGTGTTAAGAAGTTGTGTTAAGATCGTGTTAAGATACAGTGTTGAGATCTTGTGTTAAGATCCTATGTTGAGATCCTGTATTGATATCTTTGGGTGAGATCTTGGGTATCTTGGGGTGAGATATTGTGTTGAGATCTTGTGTTGAGATCTTGTATTGAGATCTGGTGTTGAGATCTTGCGTGTTGAGATCTTGTGTTGAGAGCCTGTGTTGAGATCCTGTGTTGAGATCTTGTGTTGAGATCTGTGTTGAGATCATGTGTTGAGATCTTGGGGTGAGATCCTGTGTTGAGATCCTTTATAGAGATCCTCTGTTGAGATATTCTGTTGAGATATTGTGTTGAGATATTGTGTTGAGATCCTGTATTGATATCTTGGGATGAGATCTTGGACTGAGAGATCTTGTGTTGATATCCTGAGAGATCTTGGTATTGTGTTGAGATCCTGTGTTGAGGTCCTATTTTTAGATCCTGTATTGAGATCCTGTGTTGAGATTTTTGTTGAGATCGCATGTTGAGATCACGCATTGAGATCATGTGTCTTGATCCTATGTTAAGATCCAGTTTGAGATCGTGTGTTGAGATCCTGTATTGAGGTCTTGTGCGGATAATTTAGTCAAAGATTGTCTATACTCGACGAAATGATCCAAAGACACGCCAAATCTCTCGGCCTCTCCAGTGACATGAGTACAAATCCAGATGGCATCGACGCTAGACGTGTATTGGGTGTATGCGATGTGCAGTTTGTGAAGCCACTCAAGGGGAATGGACACAGAGTCACAACCACAGCCAGCATTGTGGACTCCCTGGGTTCAGAGTAAGCAAGGCTACAGTTAACACGACCACAGATCTAAGAAAAGGCTGTAACCTAGCACCTGTGACTAGTGACACCCATACCTGGGTGAGTCTCGGCAGAAATGACCAGCTTAACTTCCTGGTAATCACCGAGAAGGATTATCACATTTAATCCTTTGAAGTGGCTATAATATACGCAGTGTCGTTCACCTATCTGAGGTGAGTAAATTTACTTGGCTGTCAAGGGGAGATAATTCAGCAACACCAGGATAGCAAAAATAAAAAAAAAGTTTTGAAAGACCAGAGGATCGAATCCATTACACCGTGTTTAATCCCTTATGCTCGGCCTATTTCCCCAGGGCGGCCTGCCGAAAGCGTCACACCAAGCACGAACTCCGTAGCTCCTGCAACGACCCACAGGAGTCTCCGAGAAAATTACACGCGTGAACCCAACGACGAGGCCGGATTTGAACCCACAGGCTTCGGAGAACCGAATATGTAGGTAATAACGCTCCTGTTCCCTACCTCCCCCCCCCCACCCCGTCCTCCTACAAACACAGATCCTTATTGACAGGACAAAGAAAGACAGGCTTACCAGACTTCGATCATCTCTGGCCCAGTTCCGTCTCCTGTAGAGGGAGTCATCGGCGTCTTCAGAATCCGGACTGCTGGCCTCTGACGCCAGCAGGTAGTCCTCGGAGCTGTCCACAGTCTCCGTCCTGCCCCGCGGGCTGCAGTCTTGATCACCCGCCTCGTCCTCATTGAATATCTGGGGGTCGGGACTGTACATAGACAGACAGGTAATAGTGAACACTCCATGACACCAGGGAACTGTGAACACTACATGACACCAGGGAACAGTCGGAGTCTGTCACTTATATTCACTTACATTCACATACTCTCACCTGTATTCATAGACATTCACTTACATTCACATACATTCACCTGTATTCATTGACTTTCACTTACATTCACGTTTTTTCACATACATTCTGACACATTCACATATATTTGTAACGAAATTCGTCGAGAAAACACACCACACTCATGTACAACACAAAAGACACTCAATGTGGTCTGCTCGTTAAAACAAAGCAAGGTTATCAATCAATTACTGAAACATGAAAATAAAACGGTAAAGCTCAGAGTCAGGTATTTCATCTAAACATTCTCTTTCCTGCTGGCCGTGTGACCATGTATTCTAACTATTCGTGCACCAATACCCCGCCCAGCATCTGTCAGCCTGCCCATTTTCTAACACGCCAGTATGTCCCGAGGAAGAGATCCAACTGATGCTCATATCTGACTTTTAAATAGAAGCATGCAACATTGCTCTAAGCATGCCTGTCTTCACCTGTCTCAGCATGCTGTGTCAGTCGGTTACAATCACATGCGTGCGTGTGTGTATGTGTGTGTGTGTGTGTGTGTGTGTGTGTGTGCGTGCGTGCGGTGTGTGTGTGTGTGTGTGTGTGTGTGTTGTTTGTCCACCAGATAGCGGAGTTCTGCAGTGACCACCTCCACCTCCATTCTCAGACTAGATGTGGTATATTACACCGAGTTCTCGTGCACTACACACCGCCCATTAAACTCCACTATGAAACACAGGCACTTCTTTTGCCTCTTAGCTCATAGCCATCCGTGTCGACGATTATATCACCTGGGAGCGAATCAGGGCCGTGTGGTAATTTTCTCTGTATGATGCGTTTTCGAACTGCCGCCCCTTAATGATGCAAGTCTTCGATGCCGCCCCTCCTTAGCTGCTTATGCCAGCCTCATATGGTGCCACCTGATGGGACCACCTCTCTGTAGCATAGCACGGCACCGGCCCTGGAGAGAACTGTCGTGCATCAGTTGTCCCACCTCCCATTCGGCGGATCCTGCTGGCAAACCTAAGCACTCCCGATCCATGTGATCATGATCCTGCACGGGTCTGAAATAGCGTTCCGAGTTCGGCACAGCACGGAAAGTCTGGTTAAACTTCGACCTAGATTTCCCCCAACTGTTTTAGGTTTTGCATTGTCAACAGACTTCAACCCAAGTACCCCTTGTAATTTCAAAAGAATATCAGGTCTGATGTCCTATGTTTCGTTTAAAACTCGTTTCAGATTTTAATTTCTCAAGAGCAGACGACCACACCGATAGAGAGCGGTGTGTGTTACTGAAATTGTACAATGTAGAATGGACATAATATTGAGAATCAAATATCTTGATGCGTGGGACAATGAGAATACTGTTTACCTTCTTGCGCCGTCTACTTCATCAAATCCATTCTGTTCATCTGTCTGCAAGTGTGGTTGTGGTCTTATATTTTCATTGTTATCTTGGAGTAGATTCTCCATTGATTTCGGATGTCCTGAAACATTTACATAAAGCTTAAAAAAGGCAATGAATGAATCACCCAAAATAAACGAGAAGTAGATTGTGAGCTTTACTAAAACACGACTACAAGAGACAAATTGGACGTTGCGGCCAAAGCCTTCGTCAGCACAGGACAAACAAATACAAACCAACACAAAACTACATGAAACACACTATGACAATATATAACTATTAAACTAATTAAAATTAAATGTACTCATCTGAATTCTTGGCTTGGAAAGGGAAACATTTACAGAAGTACAAGTAGAACAGTCCAGCTGTAGAAATACTGACTACTGATACATACAGTGGGATATCAAAGACTGGTACCTTGCCGTCTTGACAGACAATAGTTTGTAAAATGGAGTTAAACCTCTCCATAACACAAAGTCTGGGCTGAGTTTAGAGACCATGTGTTGCCCACGCAGCATGATCCCTCTCTCGGCATGCTCAGTTTACTTACTTTAGAGGAAAGGTAACACCAAAACGTCTAGAACAAGACAAGCTGCAGAAGCTGCCGGATTAGCAAAGCAATGCTCTAACTGTCCGCCTATTGGAGCTTCCATCCTAGACCAGATGCCGACCAAGACAAAGGGGCCGGTCTGCCCTGCCATGACATTTAGTCTTTATGTTGAATTTCCTCGCACTAGGGCTAGGTTTATATCCTCCTAATTGCACACTCCTCCGCCCGAAGCCGTTGGCACAATGTGAGGTGTCGGGTTTGGTGAGCGCCGCCTAACATTCGGAGCTAACAGAAGAAGGTAGTACCGTCTACTGTCATACGATAGCTCAGTCATATCTGACTAAGACCTGACATACGTAGAAATATAATTGCCTTCGCATGGGAATATCAATATTAATTAACTTAATCTTATACTGGCGTATAAGTAGAAACTTAAATATTAATTCATGTAATAATATTTTTTTTTGCATATCCTTTTTACAGGTCATCGCTGTCAACGCTAGCATGTTACTGCTGTTGTTAATATCTTGGCAAGTTTAAGTTCAGTAGTTTGCCACTGCTTTCTGAACGACCGGCTCCCATACCAACTTATTAAAACCCAGGTCTGCGGTCTGCTGCCAAATCGGTCGCATCTGTGTTTCGAACGCGTATAAGCGGGCTCACGAATCACGTCCGTAAGACTTTAGCCACGGAGGGCGGCAAATTCAATAATTACTTGCATTTATTGATTGACTGGTCAAATAAGTTGGACCTCATGTCAGCCGTGACATGCAGACTTTTCTACTGTCTCTCACAGCTGGGAGTTGCAGATATGTCTACTGTCTCTCACAGCTGGGAGTTGCAGATATGTCTACTGTCTCTCACAGCCGGGAGTTGCAGATATGTCTACTGTCTCTCACAGCCGGGAGTTGCAGATATGTCTACTGTCTCTCACAGCCGGAGTTGCAGATATGGTCTACTGTCTCTCACAGCCGGGAGTTGCGATATGGTCTACTGTCTCTCACAGCCGGGAGTTGCAGATATGTCTACTGTCTCTCACAGCCGGGAGTTGCAGATATGTGAACTGTCTCTCACAGCTGGGAGTTGCAGATATGTCTACTGTCTCTCACAGCCGGGAGTTGCAGATATGTCTACTGTCTCTCACAGCCGGGAGTTGCAGATATGTCTACTGTCTCTCACAGCCGGGAGTTGCAGATATGTCTACTGTCTCTCACAGCCGGGAGTTGCAGATATGTCTACTGTCTCTCACAGCCGGGACATGCAGACTTTTCTACTGTCTCTCACAGCCGGGACATGCAGACTTTTCTACTGTCTCTCACAGCTGGGAGTTGCAGATATGTGAACTGTCTCTCACAGCCGGGAGTTGCAGATATGTCTACTGTCTCTTTCAGCCGAGACTTACAAATATGTCTACTGTCTCTCATAGCCAGGACTTACCAGTCCTCTCTTGATGTTGTCCATCCACATTTAACGTTGTCTTACAGTCCATCTGTGGATATTGTCCATTTACTTATACAATTGTCTTCCAGTCCATCTGTCACTATTGTCCACCACATGTAACGTTGTCTTTCAGGTCTATCTCTTGATGTTGTCCACCCACATGTAACATTACCTTCCAGGTCTATCTCTTGATGTTGTCCACCCACATGTAACATTACCTTCCAGTCCATCTCTGGATGTTGTCAACCCAATGTAACATTACCTTCTAGTCCATCTCTTGATGATGTCCACCCACATTAACATTGTCTTCCAGCCCATCTCTTGATGTTGTCCACCCACATGTAACATTGTCTTCCAGTCCATCTCTTGATGTTGTCCACCCACATGTAACATTACCTTCCAGTCCATCTCTGGATGTTGTCCACCCACATGTAACATTACCTTCCTGTCCATCTCTGGATGTTGTCCACCCACATGTAACATTACCTTCCAGTCTATCTCTTGATGTTGCCCACCCACATGTAACATTGTCTCCCAGTCCATCTCTTGATGTTGCCCACCCACATGTAACATTGTCTTCCAGTCCATCTATTGATCTTGTCCACCCACATGTAACATTGTCTTACAGTCCATCTCTTGATGTTGTCCACCCACATGTAACATTGTCTCCCAGTCCATCTCTTGATGTTGTCCACCCACATGGAACATAGTCTTCCAGTCCATCTCTTGATGTTGTCCACCCACATGTAACATTGTCTTACATTCCATCTCTTGATGTTGTCCACCCACATGTAACATTGTCTAACAGTCCATCTCTTGATGTTGTAAACCCACATGTAACATTGTCTTCCAGTCCATCTCTTGATGTTGTCCACCCACATGTAACGTTGTCTTCCAGTCCATCTCTTGATGTTGTCCACCCACATGTAACATTGTCTCCCAGTCCAAAGAGATGTTGCCCACCCACATGTAACATTGTCTTCCAGTCCATCTATTGATCTTGTCCACCCACATGTAACATTGTCTTACAGTCCATCTCTTGATGTTGTCCACCCACATGTAACATTGTCTTACATTCCATCTCTTGATGTTGTCCACCACATGTAACATAGTCTTCCAGTCCATCTCTTGATGTTCTCCTCCCACATGTAACAATGTCTTAAGTCCATCTCTTTATGTTGTCCCCCACATGTAACAATGTCTTACAGTCCATCTCTTGATGTTCTCCTCCCACATGTAACAATGTCTTACAGTCCATCTCTTTATGTTGTCCCCCACATGTAACAGTGTCTTAAGTCCATCTCTTGATGTTCTCCTCCCACATGTAACAATGTCTTACAGTCCATCTCTTTATGTTGTCCCCCACATGTAACAATGTCTTACAGTCCATCTCTTGATGTTCTCCTCCACATGTAACAATGTCTTACAGTCCATCTCTTTATGTTGTCCCCCACATGTAACATTGTCTTACAGTCCATCTCTTGATGTTCTCCTCCCACATGTAACAATGTCTTACAGTCCATCTCTTGATGTTCTCCTCCCACATGTAACAATGTCTTATAGTCCATCTCTTGGTGTTGTCCACCCTCATGTAACGTTGTCTTACAGTCCATCTCTTTATGTTGTCCACCACATGTAACATTGTCTTCTAGTCCATCTCTTGATGTTGTCCACCCATATGTAACATTGTCTTCCAGTACATCTCTTGATGTTTTCCACCCACATGTAACCTTGTCTTCCAGTCCATCTCTTGATGTTGTCCACCCACATGTAACATTGTCTTCCAGTTCAACTTTTGATGTTCTCCTCCCACATGTAACATTGTCTTCCAGTCCATCTCTTGATGTTGTCCACCCACATGTAACATTGTCTTCCAGTCCATCTCTTGATGTTGTCCACCCAAATGTAACGTTAATGTTAAAAACTGGGGCTGCTACAGACAAATACATGTGATGTTTGGATTTAGCAGGCCTTATATATGCAAAATCAAGTGTAAAATATTTGTCAAAACATTTAAAAAAATGTATAGGGCTGCGTATATTGCGAATCCCGCCCGTAACCTCTTCGATAGAGAGCAGCCTGGTTGATCCGTACGCTAACGAAATTGGAAATGGTGACTTACCTTCATCGTCTAAATGCTTCATCGTTAAACCCATCACTGGAGCGTTGAGAGATGGACATGAGGAACTCAGCAGGTTGGTCAACGACTGCCAATCAAACAGACAACATCAATCGTTAATTTAACTCCGGCCACGGGAAACCGTGCACACTCATGTCCATACAACCTGACAGCCATGGCCAAATGAGACCCATATCATTTAGAAATATTGGAGAAATTGTGCGAGACTCATAATATGTTGATGTGATGGTGAAAACTGTTGTACATACATCGTATGTTGATGTGATGGTGAAAACTGTTGTACACACATCGTATGTTGATGTGATGGTGAAAACTGTTGTACACACATCATATGTTGATGTGATGGTGAAAACTGTTGTACACACATCATATGTTGATGTGATGGTGAAAACTGTTGTACACACATCATATGTTGATGTGATGGTGAAAACTGTTGTACACACATGATATGTTGATGTGATGGTGAAAACTGTTGTACACACATCATATGTTGATGTGATGGTGAAAACTGTTGTACACACATCATATGTTGATGTGATGGTGAAAACTGTTGTACACACATCATATGTTGATGTGATGGTGAAAACTGTTGTACACACATGATATGTTGATGTGATGGTGAAAACTGTTGTACACACATGATATGTTGATGTGATGGTGAAAACTGTTGTACACACATCATATGTTGATGTGTTGGTGAAAACTGTTGTACACACATCATATGTTGATGTGTTGGTGAAAACTGTTGTACACACATCATATGTTGATGTGATGGTCATGTGCAAGGAGTTTGTAATGTCCTGGTGTTGGTCTTTGTTTAGGCCAGTCTCCTCTCCCATGACCCTCGCCGTTCGTTTCTGTCCTTTCTACAGCCGTGTCAAAGTGTCAACCTTCTACAGCCGTGTCAAAGTGTCAACTTTCTACAGCCGTGTCAAAGTGTCAACTTTCTACAGCCGTGTCAAAGTGTCAACTTTCTACAGCTGTGTCAACGTTGAAACATGCCTAAAATGTTTTAGTCTCCGAGGCGAAATGCTGTTTATAAGAAAGGTTCCTTCTCTTTTTCAATCTTGTGGAATATTGGTTTGTTTTCTGTTTGGTTTCTCTGTTCGTTTCTATGTTTATTGTCTCTGTTTGGTTTCTGTTTGTTTTCTTTGTTTGTTTATATGTTTGTTTTCTCTGTTTGTTTTCACTTTTTATTTTCTCTGTTCGTTTCAATGTTTGTTGTCTCTGTTGTTTTTCTATGTTTGTTGTCTCTGTTTGTTTTCTCTGTTCGTTTCTATGTTTATTTTCTCTGTTTGTTTTCTCTGTTTGTTTTCTCTTTTCGCTTCTCTGTTTGTTTTCTCTGGTTGTTTTCTTTGTTTGTAAGAAAGGTTCTTTCTCTATTTCAATCTTGTGGAATGTTGGTTTGTTTTCTCTGTTTGATCCGCGATATGATATAATGTTAAACCATTAACCAGGCGCAGATCAAATAACACACACACGCGCACACACACACACACACACACACACACACACACACACACACACACACACAGGACCCATATGTTTATTGGGTACTAATACCCTGGCGAAGGGGTTAACGACGTTGTTCGTAAGCCCGTATATCCACTTAGGAAAAACAGCACCTGCGAGATTCGGCAGCGGATCGCGCCGTGCTTGTAACTTACGGGGGTATGTGAGCCGATCGTTCAGAAAGCAATGGCAAACTACTGAACGTAAAACTTGCCTAGTACATCAACAGCAGTTGAAAAAATGCTTTTGTTGACTGCAACCCTGTAAGGGATATATAACTTTTAAAAAAAGTAACTTAACCTACCAAATGCGGCTGTTTGTTGTGTGGCCTTTACAGGACATGGCAATCAACCCAAGTATTTGTTTGGCTGTTTGATCTTATTTGCAATGTTACATTCAGTAAATTGCCATTGCTTTCTGAATCGCCCAAACTCATAACTTTGTGAAAATAAATACAAAGCAATCGCTTCCAAATCGGATTGGCGGCTGATTGTGAAGCGGGCATGTCGGACTTGTGGTACTAGGTCCATGACTATAGAGCCCTGACGGCCGAGACATGACTAACTGATCCTGTTGTGATTCATAGGACACATAGTGGAGGAGGGAGGGGGGGAGGAGAGACTAATAGAAATAGCATGAAGAAATAATAGTCAGGTATCCTTAGAAACAATAGGGAAACAATAGGGAAACAATAGAAGCCACAGGTTAGCACTGGACAACGGACACTCTTGTCGGTGTGTTTGTTGTCTGTGTGTGGGACATCGCTAGGTGTTTCTCTGGCAAACTATATAGTGTATCCGGGTATGGACTGGTGTACCATTTTGAATGGTTTATCTTTGTGTACGATATGTACCCGTGTTTCTCTTGCATAAAGTGACTGAAAAAGACTTATCTCAACAACACGGCTACATATTCAGGATTGTACATGTGGTCAGTACACGTTCATTCTACAACAGCCACTGTCTTAGATCATTATTCTAATGGTGATTTGCTTACTGGTGTGTTCGTAATTCTAATGGTGATTTGCTTACTTATGTGTTCTTTATTCTAATGGTGATCTGTTTATTGTGCCCTGTATTCTAATGGTGATCTGTTTACACTGTGTCCTGTGTTCTAGTGGTGATCTGTTTACTGTGTTCTGTATTCTAATGGTGATCTGTTTACTGTGTCCTGTATTCTAATGGTGATCTGTTTACTGTGTCCTGTATTCTAATGGTGATCTGTTTACTGTGTCCTGTATTCTAATGGTGATCTGTTTACTGTGTCCTGTATTCTAATGGTGATCTGTTTACTGTGTCCTGTATTCTAATAGTGATATGTTTACTGTGTCCTGTATTCTAATGGTCATCTGTTTACTGTGTCCTGTATTCTAACGGTGATCTGTTTACTGTGTGCCGTGTTCTAATGGTGATCTGTTTACTGTGTTCTGTGTTCTAGTGGTGATCTGTTACTATGTCCTGTGTTCTAGTGGTGATCTGTTTAATGAGTTCTTTATTCTAATGGTGATCTGTTTAATGAGTTCTTTATTCTAATGGTGATCTGTTTAATGAGTTCTTTATTCTAATGGTGATCTGTTTAATGAGTTCTTTATTCTAATGGTGATCTGTTTAATGAGTTCTTTATTCTAATGGTGATCTGTTTAATGAGTTCTTTATTCTAATGGTGATCTGTTTACTGCGTTCTTTATTCTAATGGTGATCTGTTTACTGCGTTCTTTATTCTAATGGTGATCTGTTTACTGCGTTCTTTATTCTAATGGTGATCTGTTTACTGCGTTCTTTATTCTAATGGTGATCTGTTTACTTCGTTCTTTATTCTAATGGTGATCGGTTTAATGCGTTCTGTATTCTAATGGTGATCTGTTTACTGCGTTCTTTATTCTAATGGTGATCTGTTTAATGCGTTCTGTGTTCTAGTGGTGATCTGTTTACTGCGTTCTTTATTCTAATGGTGATCTGTTTACTGCGTTCTTTATTCTAATGGTGATCTGTTTACTGTGTTCTGTGTTCCAGTGGTGATCTGTTTACTGCGTTCTTTATTCTAATGGTGATCTGTTTACTGCGTTCTTTATTCTAATGGTGATCTGTTTACTGTGTTATTTATTCTAATGGTGATCTGTTTACTGCGTTCTTTATTCTAATGGTGATCTGTTTAATGAGTTCTTTATTCTAATGGTGATCTGTTTACTGTGTTCTGTGTTCTAGTGGTGATCTGTTTAATGAGTTCTTTATTCTAATTGTGATCTGTTTAATGAGTTCTTTATTCTAATAGTGATCTGTTTACTGTGTCCTGTATTCTAATAGTGATCTGTTTATTGTGTCCTGTATTCTAATGGTGATCTGTTTACTGTGTCCTGTATTTTAATAGTGATCTGTTTACTGTGTCCTGTATTCTAATAGTGATCTGTTTACTGTGTCCTGTATTCTAATGGTGATTTGCTTACTTATGTGTTCTTTATTCTAATGGTGATCTGTTTATTGTGCCCTGTATTCTAATGGTGATCTGTTTACACTGTGTCCTGTGTTCTAGTGGTGATCTGTTTACTGTGTTCTGTATTCTAATGATGATCTGTTTACTGTGTCCTGTATTCTAATGGTGATCTGTTTACTGTGTCCTGTATTCTAATGGTGATCTGTTTACTGTGTCCTGTATTCTAATGGTGATCCGTTTACTGTGTCCTGTATTCTAATGGTGATCTGTTTACTGTGTCCTGTATTCTAATAGTGATATGTTTACTGTGTCCTGTATTCTAATGGTCATCTGTTTACTGTGTCCTGTATTCTAACGGTGATCTGTTTACTGTGTGCCGTGTTCTAATGGTGATCTGTTTACTGTGTTCTGTGTTCTAGTGGTGATCTGTTTACTATGTCCTGTGTTCTAGTGGTGATCTGTTTAATGAGTTCTTTATTCTAATGGTGATCTGTTTAATGAGTTCTTTATTCTAATGGTGATCTGTTTAATGAGTTCTTTATTCTAATGGTGATCTGTTTAATGAGTTCTTTATTCTAATGGTGATCTGTTTTAATGAGTTCTTTATTCTAATGGTGATCTGTTTAATGAGTTCTTTATTCTAATGGTGATCTGTTTACTGCGTTCTTTATTCTAATGGTGATCTGTTTACTGCGTTCTTTATTCTAATGGTGATCTGTTTACTGCGTTCTTTATTCTAATGGTGATCTGTTTTACTGCGTTCTTTATTCTAATGGTGATCTGTTTACTGCGTTCTTTATTCTAATGGTGATCGGTTTAATGCGTTCTGTATTCTAATGGTGATCTGTTTACTGCGTTCTTTATTCTAATGGTGATCTGTTTAATGCGTTCTGTGTTCTAGTGGTGATCTGTTTACTGCGTTCTTTATTCTAATGGTGATCTGTTTACTGCGTTCTTTATTCTAATGGTGATCTGTTTACTGTGTTCTGTGTTCCAGTGGTGATCTGTTTACTGCGTTCTTTATTCTAATGGTGATCTGTTTACTGCGTTCTTTATTCTAATGGTGATCTGTTTACTGTGTTATTTATTCTAATGGTGATCTGTTTACTGCGTTCTTTATTCTAATGGTGATCTGTTTAATGAGTTCTTTATTCTAATGGTGATCTGTTTACTGTGTTCTGTGTTCTAGTGGTGATCTGTTTAATGAGTTCTTTATTCTAATTGTGATCTGTTTAATGAGTTCTTTATTCTAATAGTGATCTGTTTACTGTGTCCTGTATTCTAATAGTGATCTGTTTATTGTGTCCTGTATTCTAATGGTGATCTGTTTACTGTGTCCTGTATTTTAATAGTGATCTGTTTACTGTGTCCTGTATTCTAATAGTGATCTGTTTACTGTGTCCTGTATTCTAATGGTGATCTGTTTACTGTGTCCTGTATTCTAATAGTGATCTGTTTACTGTGTCCTGTATTCTAATGGTGATCTGTTTACTGTGTCCTGAATTCTAATGGTGATCTGTTTACTGTGTTCTGTGTTCTAGTGGTGATCTGTTTACTGTGTCCTGTATTCTAATAGTGATCTGTTTACTGTGTCCTGTATTCTAATAGTGATCTGTTTATTGTGTCCTGTATTCTAATGGTGATCTGTTTACTGTGTCCTGTATTTTAATAGTGATCTGTTACTGTGTCCTGTATTCTAATGGTGATCTGTTTACTGTGTCCTGTATTCTAATAATGATCTGTTTACTGTGTCCTGTATTCTAATGGTGATCTGTTTACTGTGTCCTGAATTCTAATGGTGATCTGTTAACTGTGTTCTGTGTTCTAGTGGTGATCTACAGACAGACAGACAGACAGACTACAGACAGACAGACAGACTACAAACAGTTTTCAGACTACTAAATACTTACATAACCGGTCTTTCTACGAAACAACATTCTCGGATTCACATTCACACGCTGTATCACTCCTCCAGTTTTGAAACAATGCCTGAAAAGACCACACTACTCCACTAACAGTCCTAGTATCTGCGTTGTTTAAACAATAAACACCCAAAACCGATGGAAATTCTTGTGCCAGATTACAAACTTTCGTATCAGTATCAGCAATCACGTGTGACTGAATTGGGCCCACGCCTGTCTGACGATTTGTTGTTACAAAGATATTAGATAACGTTTACCGTGGTTGTAAGCCCGACATATGACTGACTGCGTGTGTAGTAGATTCAATCGTCTTGTGCCTGATCAGATATAGTGTGTCAGTACATGAAGTAGATATCATCATTATCATGTGCCTTGCCATGTAGCGTAGTGATTCACGTATTTTCACAGACATCGGCCCTTGGTGCTGTGGGTTGACTCTGCAGTTGATAATCCTCCATGCCACCGTCTCAGTCCATCCTGCATCATTTCTCTTGGCCTGCCTCTGCCTCTCTTACCCTCGATCTGTCCAGTTGTCGCGATGTTCTCCAACGCCTGTCTTCTCATCACGTGACCAATGCCTGTCTTCTCGTCTCGTGACCACAGAATGTTGTTTGTCCCGTTCTTACAGGTAACTGATTAATTGCCATGGGATGATTGAGCGACTTCCCATATGTGCCTTGGGCTTCTGTATCGCTGAAATGTTGTTATTATGTTATAATACATGTCTTCTATAATATTAACAGCTTTTAAGTCATAATTGTGACACACCCACACTTACCATTTTGTGCCATCCATTTTTGTTTGGTCCAAACCTCACACACACACACACACACACACACACACACACACACACACACACACACACACACACACACATAACTACAGTGGTACCTCGGGTTAGGAACTTAATTCGTTCCAGAACTCTGTTCGTAACCCCAAACGTACGTTTGTAACCCGAAACATTGAAATCAATGAAACAGAGACAATCCGTTTCAAGATGAAATAATCGTTCTTGTTTATTAACATCCGGTCGTTTACCTGACAAAATGCAAAAAATGCGTGTACTTCACGCATTATATAAAGAGAAAGAATACAACCAAATAAATTAAATGTAAAATAATTTTTAAAAAGATTTAGTCTATCTTTCTTACCAAGAAAACTATCAACGGAAATTTGTTACTTTCTTTACTTATCTTTGCTATTCTGAATCATTAGTTTCAGCAGTTTCTTGTCGGTGTTTCTTGGCAGCCGACTGGGAATCTTTCTGCACCAAGAAACTATCAAGGAAATTTGTCGCTTCCTTTGCTGGAGAAACTTTCTGAAGTGGGCCATTGCGTTATTATTCATCAGGTTTACTGCCCTGCTGGCAACAAATTTGTTTGGATGATGGTTCACACGAAGTTTTCGACGTCTGCCCACTTGCTGCAAATTTCTTTAATCCTGGCAGTTGAAACGGTCACTGAGTGCTCATCATCGGACGACTGCTCCTCCTTTAATGTCTTTAGCTGTTCATTCTGAAGATCTACAAGCTCATCTGTAGTGAGCTCTCCACCGTGGACCTCCAAGTCGGTGCCATCGACTTCCAGGCCCGTATTTGTTCCTAAGGACACAATCTCATCCACTACAGCTGCTGCGTCTGCCTCTAATCCTTCAAACTCTTCTCTCTTTCTCTCTCTCTCTCTCTCTCTCTCTCTCTCTCTCTCTCTCTCTCTCTCTCTCTCTCTGGTGCATACGATGGCCAAACTTTCTTCCAGGCAGATTCAAGGTACGGGTGGAGACATCATTCCAAGCCTTGTCAATGAGGTTGATGCAGTGGAGGATGTTGAACTGGTCTTTCCAGTAAACTCTCAGAGTCAATTCGGTGTCATTAGTGACCTTGACAACACCTTGAGAAGAGCTCCTTTGTGTACAGTTTCTTGAAGTTGGAGATCACTTGCTGGGTTGAAGCAGAGGAGTCGTGTTGGGAGGCAGAAATTTTACCTTGATGAAGTCATACTCCATGTCCGAGTCCTCCTCCAGACCCGGTGGGTGGGCAGGAGCATTGTCCATAAGCAGCAGACATCTAAGGGGCAGATTGTTTTCTTCTAGGTACTTCTTCACACTTGGGGCAAACACTTTAGTCAGCCATTCCACAAAGATGGCTCCCATCATCCATGCTATTAGACTTCCATATCACAGGCAGTTTGATTTTTTGGACATTGTTGCGTTTAAAGAGGCCAGGATTTTCTGAGTGGTAGACCAACATTGGCGTCATCTTGCAGTCACCACTGGCATTGGCACACAACAGCAGAGTTAGCCTGTCCTTCATTGGTTTGTGTCCCGGCAGTGCTTTCTCCTCCTGGGTGATAAAGGTCCTCTTTGGCATTTTCTTCCAGAAGAGGCCCGTTTCATCGCAATTAAAGACTTTTTGTGGAACGCAGTCTTTCTCTATGATTGATTGAGTAATTTAGGGGGCATTCCCATAAGCGCTCCGTCCCCAGCCTCAGCAGCCAGCGAAAAGTTCCAACACCAATAGTTCAGTAGCAATCTGATTATATGTCCGTCTCGCCTTTCCTCTGAGCGTCGAGCGTCGGCCAGATCCCCTCGTCACTACTCGCTGCCTCATTCTTGCCAGACTATGGTAAAATTCCATCTTCAACGCTTCTGCTTCTTTCTCGTTAGAACTTGCAGCCTTTCCGTGCCTAATTACACTATGAATGCCACTTCTTTTGTTGTTGTTTTTGATTTTGTTTGTGTGTTTTTTTGTTTGTTTTTTTAACTTTTCAAATCACCCTCTACTGGCTTCAACATCGTCAGTCTCAGAACTTATACCAAGCAATTTCGACAATAATTCACTGTGCAACAGCTTCGCATTTTCACATATTATTGCCTCGCTAACTCTGTCTCCTGCAAGTTGCTTTTCATTGATCCAGATCAAGAGAAGATTTTCAACTTTCTCTAAGATTTGAGGTCTTTGCTTTTGCAGCTTAGTTATACCTTAGCCATATCGACTGATTTGAGTAACACTTTGTTTTTATGATGGTGAAGATAGTTGCTTTTGCCATGCTGTAGTCATTAGCGATGTCACACACACGAACGCCATTTTTATGTTTCATAATAATTTCCTTCTTTACCTCCACGGTTATACGTTTCTGCTTCCTAGCACAGGTCTTCGAACTCATTATTGATGGGGTTAAAAATAAACATAATGAAAAAGATAAACTGAACACAGTACCACTGCTAATAAATCTTTACTGCTGTTAGTAAGGCCATTGAAAGCGATGGTGCAAAACTAGGCTACTAGGCTAGCGCTAAGCGATGTTAGTACTGCGTGGCCTTCGTTTGTACTGTACGCAATTGTATGTCTGCAACGTTAAACATTGCTCTCTCTCTCTCTCTCTCTCTCTCTCTCTCTCCTCTCTATCTCCTCTCTCTCTCTCTCTCTCTCTCTCTCTCTCTCTCTCTCGCCTTCGTTTGCAACCCGAGGCACTGTTCGTTATCTGAGACAATAATTCTGTGAAGTGTATTGTTCGTAACCCGAATCGTTCGTGATCTGAGGTACCACTCTGTGTGTGGTTGTGTGTGTGTGTGTGTGTGTGTGTGTAATTATATATATATTATATATATATATATATATATATATATATATATATATATATATATATATATATATATATAGAGAGAGAGAGAGAGAGAGAGAGAGAGAGAGAGAGAGAGAGAGGGAAGAGAGAGAGAGAGAGAGAGAGAGATTTGGCATGGATGAGAGTTCACTTAGGGGTGTCTGGTCGGTCATGCGTCGCAGTGCACTTGTTGCTGATGAGGGGTTGTTGTAAATTAGAGATGACAGGTTCGAATCTCGGTCGGTAACACAACTTATGTGTTGTCTAGTGCGTCCTATAGTTTCTCATTCTGTCTGCTACTTCTATGAGCCTCAAACAGTTCATACGTGTTTATTTATGGACTTACCTGGCAAGATCTGGGACCAAACCAGGTGTCTCTCTGTGGAGACATGTGAGGCGTCAAACTGGTGACGTCACTGTAGCTGCGATGTCTGAACGGTGTAAAATCTACAGAACAAAGCAAGGGTATACTTGAAACAACGGAACAACACAAGGTCATACTTGAAACAATGGAACAACACACGGTCATACTTGAAACAATGGAACAACACAAGGTCATACTTGAAACAATGGAACAACACAAGGTCATACTTGAAACAATGGAACAACACAAGGTCATACTTGAAACAATGGAACAACACAATGTCACACTTGAAACAACACAACAACACAAGGTCATACATGACACAATTGAACAACACAAGGTCATACTTGAAACAGCTGAACAAAACAAGTCATACTTGAAAAAAAATGGAACAACACAAGGTCATACTTGAAACAGCTGCACAACACAAGTTTATTCTTGAAGCAATGGAACAACACAAGGTAATACTTGAAACAACGGAACAACACAAGGTTATACTTGAAACAACGGAACAAAACAATGTCATACTTTAAACAATAGAACAACACAAGGTCATACTTGAAACAACGGAACAACACAAGGTCATACTTGAAACAGCTGCACAACACAAGGTCATACTTGAAACAACGGAACAACACAAGGTCTTTCTTGAAGCAATGGAACAACACAAGGTCATACTTGAAACATGGAACAACACAAGGTCATACTTGAAACAATGGAACAACACAAGGTCATACTTGAAACAATGGAACAACACAAGGTCATACTTGAAACAACGGAACAACACAAGGTCATACTTGAAACAATGGAACAACACAATGTCACACTTGAAACAACACAACAACACAAGGTCATACATGACACAATTGAACAACACAAGGTCATACTTGAAACAGCTGAACAAAACAAGGTCATACTTGAAAAAAACGGAACAACACAAGGTCATACTTGAAACAGCTGCACAACACAAGTTTATACTTGAAGCAATGGAACAACACAAGGTAATACTTGAAACAATGGAACAACACAAGGTTATACTTGAAACAACGGAACAAAACAATGTCATACTTGAAGCAATGGAACAACACAAGGTCATACTTGAAACAATGGAACAACACAAGGTCATACTTGAAACAATGGAACAACACAAGGTCATACTTGAAACAATGGAACAACACAAGGTCACACTTGAAACAATGGAACAACACAAGGTCATACTTAACAGTCGCTTAACAGTCGTCAACAATCAACAGTCAACAGTCGTTAACAAGGTCATACATGACACAATTTAACAACACAAGGTCATACTTGAAACAGCTGAACAAAACAAGGTCATACTTGAAAAAAAAAATGGAACAAAACAAGGTCATACTTGAAACAATGGAACAACACAAGGTCATACTTGAAACAATGGAACAACACAAGGTCATACTTGAAACAATGGAACAACACAAGGTCATACTTGAAACAACGGAACAAAACAATGTCATACTTTAAACAACGGAACAACACAAGGTCATACTTGAAACAACGGAACAACACAAGGTCATACTTGAAACAATGGAACAACACAAGGTCATACTTGAAACAATGGAACAACACAAGGTCACACTTGAAACAATGGAACAACACAAGGTCATACTTAACAGTCGCTTAACAGTCGTCAACAATCAACAGTCAACAGTCGTTAACAAGGTCAAACATGACACAATTGAACAACACAAGGTCATACTTGAAACAGCTGAACAAAACAAGGTCATACTTGAAAAAAAAATGGAACAACACAAGGTCATACTTGAAACAATGGAACAACACAAGGTCATACTTGAAACAATGGAACAACACAAGGTCATACTTGAAACAATGGAACAATACAAGGTCATACTTGAAACAACGGAACAAAACAATGTCATACTTTACACAATAGAACAACACAAGGTCATACTTGAAACAACGGAACAACACAAGGTCATACTTGAAACAGCTGCACAACACAAGGTCATACTTGAAACAACGGAACAACACAAGGTCTTTCTTGAAGCAATGGAACAACACAAGGTCATACTTGAAACAATGGAACAACACTAGGTCATACTTGAAACAATGGAACAACACAAGGTCATACTTGAAACAATGGAACAACACAAGGTCATACTTGAAACAATGGAACAACACAAGGTCATACTTGAAACAATGGAACAACACAAGCTCATACTTGAAACAATGGAACAACACACGGTCATACTTGAAACAACGGAACAACACAAGGTCATACTTGAAACCATGGAATAACACAAGGTCATACTTGGGACAGCTGCACAACACAAGTTTATTCTTGAAGCAATGGAACAACACACGGTCATACTTGAAACAACGGAACAACACAAGGTCATACTTGAAACAATGGAACAACACAATGTCACACTTGAAACAACACAACAACACAAGGTCATACATGACACAATTGAACAACACAAGGTCATACTTGAAACAGCTGAACAAAACAAGGTCATACTTGAAAAAAACGGAACAACACAAGGTCATACTTGAAACAGCTGCACAACACAAGTTTATTCTTGAAGCAATGGAACAACACAAGGTAATACTTGAAACAATGGAACAACACAAGGTTATACTTGAAACAACGGAACAAAACAATGTCATACTTGAAGCAATGGAACAACACAAGGTCATACTTGAAACAACGGAACAACACAAGGTCATACTTGAAACAATGGAACAACACAAGGTCATATTTGCATGGGAAGTTTGCGTCTAACAAGTCTCCCCTCGTCTATCTTTGGGTGTTGTTGTACATGATAGTTTGGTTTTATCTGTAACCCTCAACAAAGTATCCCAGAGGAAGAGATGGCTTCCTAGGGGCCAGCAGGGAGCGGCTTTGTGGAGCCATGGACGGGGGGAGGGGGGCGGTAAAGGCAACATGGCAGGCAATGACGTATACTGGTGCAAAATGAACGTGGAGACGACCCGCAGGGGAAGAAGTTGGCTTCTCACGGCGACGGTGCTAGAATATGTGTGAGGGCACGAAGCACAGTGTACACTATATACTCCTTACAGAGGGAGGGGTGACTTGGGAGTAGGCACAATGCGCGTTTGTGGAACAAGTAGGACTCCAACGTCTCGAAACAGCTTGCAGTCCATGGCAGGAGAAAGACACTCGTAGTCATGACTTGGGTCGGTCCATCCCCAGAGAGTGGCAGGAGGGTAAAGGGGAACGCTTCTTACGATCAGAAGCCTCATGTTGTGCTTGCTCCGGGGCGGAGTTTTTGTCACTCTGGTCTTCTAAACATAAAACACATCTTAACTGCCTTCGGTAGCCTCACGATTACACGACCCATTGTCCAGCACTCACACCAGGGACAATTACATGTGTGGATTGTCTATGGAACACATAAGACTTGCTTACCAGAACCAGGATTGGTAACTATGGCATCAGTGAGTGTTGTAGTGGTATCATGCTTGTCCAGGTTGGTGTTGCTCATGTCATGCTGTGCATCGGCATCGTCACCGTGGACATTGGCATTGTCACAGTGGATATCGGCATCGTCACAGTGGATATCGGCTTCGTCACAGTGGACACCGGTATCTTCTCGCTCGACAACATCCTGTTGCACGTCACTTGCGGCACATGAAATTGGTACAGAAAGCAGTTTGTATGAACATTGTACAATATTTATTTACAATGTGATATGTCTGTCTCCCCTAAATCTTATTTCTCCGTTCTCCTTACTCCCCCGCCCCCTGTCCACCCCATTGACCAAATGTGTCCCCTATTCTCTCTCGTAATATGCATTGTTTATGTTTACAACATTCATTTGACAATGTATTTTTCTATGTGAATGTATTATGCACTATTGATGAATAAAAGATGAGTGATTGGAAGCGCCGAATGTAAGACGGGCCTGCGTGCCCAATTTGTAACCCTTCTAAAATAAAGATAAATCAACCAATTAATCAGTCAAAATCTCTCTCTCTCTCTCTCTCTCTCTCTCTCTCCTCTCTCTCTCTCTCTCCTCTCTCTCTCTCTCTCTCTCTCTCTCTCTCTCTCTCTCTCTCTCTCCAGCCTGTAATCTTTTAACATAAATTTCCAAATATAAAATAGCCGGTTCTATTTATCAGACAGACAGACACACAGACAAACAGATAGATAGATAGGTAGGTGGGTTTGTAGGTAGGTAGGTAGGTAAGTAGGTAGGTAGGTAGGTAGCAAGATATGTAGATAGACAGCTAGACGATAGACCAGTGGTTCTCAACCTTTATTGGCCCGTGCCCCCCTTCACCATATTTTCAGAACGTCATTCCCCCCTTTCGTATTTCCTACCTAAAAATCCCTCCTCCCCCTTTTTTTTACACAGTATACATAATAATGGAAGCTAAATTTAATATCACATACTTAAACAAGTCTGGACGTCCATACAAAACGTGATTTGTGTGTCTACTTACTTTATAAAATGAATGTTAGAATGGTGAGACATACAGAACCGTAAAGTATGAAGGGAAAAACAATATCAAGGAATCGGTTCTTGTATTAATACGATCTTACAATAATCTTAACCCCCCTCCCACCCCCTGGAAACCCTCAAATTCCCCCCTAGGGGGGAATTCCCCACCGGTTGAGAACCACTGAGATAGACAGAACGAACGAACGAACGAACTTTATTTTCAAAAGGTCACAAATTGGGTAATCAGGCCAGTTTTACATTCGGTCTTTCCAATCACTCATCTTTCGTTCATCAATTATCTATTGTGCATGTTATACAGACAGACGTGTAGGTAGGTGGGTAGGTAGGTAAATTGATAGGTAGATAGCAAATAGGCAGGTAGCGAGAGACAGAGAGAACGACAGGTAGACAGATAATTAGATAGGTAGATAGTTAGTCGTTAGTTAGTTATTCGACAGATCATCCCCATTGCACATCGAACCATTCAGTCAATAAGTGCTTGGATCTCTCCTCAGTAAATCTTGCAGAGTGTCGCGGCTAACGACGCCAGTTCTGTGTTGTTTTATCAATCTTCTTTGGCTTCCTGCTTAGTGTTCTTGTTTGGCCACACCTCTTTTAATTTGCTGTTCTCGCAGTCTGGCCATAATTATAGATTCACAGTCATCACTTGGTTCTCGCGAAAGACTTACTTCTCGTAGAACATTCAAAATATCAGCATGGTCCATGGCTCGTCCGCCTTCCGCAGCAGCCTTACCTGCAAGCCTGTCGGCCTGCTCATTTCCTTGTACACCCGTATGCCCTGGCAAGAAAATGAAACTAATCTTTGCCAGCTGAGACCGCTCCAGAGACAGCAACCACTTCCTTCGGACACACCCCATCTCTTCCTGAAAATACTCATTGAGTCACCAAGGACACATGCCCGAGTGAATGTCTGTGTCTTGAGCCATGTTCTTGCTTTACTTACTGCCATGACTTCCATAGCCAGGCTACTTGTAGACAATGTAAAGACACCAGAATCTTTCTTCACAATTCTCCGTCCATGAACTTCTCACTCGTCGAACTACCGACCCCCAGGAATGCTAACCTGGTCAAAAATGCACGCTAAAAGTCGGATGTGTTGGCCTAAGGGTTCAACCCAAGGGTGCCTAACGAGACACACCGCAATCACATCTGGAAAAAAAACACTCCGGATGAACGCAAAGAAGAAGAAGAAACTACCGACCCATCTGTGTGAATGAATAGAAGTAGATAGAACGAATGAACAAACGAACCATTTTCAAAGGGTTACTAATTGTGCGTGCAGATCCGTCTTACATGGATAGGTAGAGAGACAGCTACATAGACAAACAGGCAGTCAGACAGACAGAGATACTGACAAACAGACAGACATGCATATGATAAATACTGGAACTTTAAAACATCTACTCTGTAATTGATACCTCCCCTTGTCGTCATAGTCTCCCTCATTATTGTCTCCCTTTCTTCGATTCCGAGCCTTCAATTGTTGCTGCAGAATCATGAACCCGAGGATGAGGACCACCATTGTCGCCGCTGCCAGGAAGGCAGGGTCTGTGTACATGTCGCAGTGCTCAATGGTGCCGGTTGCGTGGTAGCCTGATTCAGAAAGTAAAACAGTGGCTTTCTGTAGTTACGAAATAGTTTACATATAACTGTATTTATAATTGAGTGGTTAATTCAGTTGAAGTTACTAGTTCGTGAAGAATTGGGTTGATTAACGGCCCGGTTGATTAACTACTACTGCCCGCGGATTCCTCCATATGTGATATAGTCTTACCCTCTCCACAATCTACCTATACAAGAGATGTGAATATACCATAATCTATCTATACAAGAGATGTGAATATACCATAATCTCCCTCTCCACAATCTACCTATACAAGAGATGTGAATATACCATAATCTATCTATACAAGAGATGTGAATATACCATAATCTATCTATACAAAAGATGTGTATATACTACAATCTTTCTATACAACAGATGTGAATACAGCACAATATATCTATACAACAGATATGAATATAGCACAATCCACCTATACAACAGATGCGAGTATAGCACAATCTATCTCTACAATAGGTGTGAGTATAGCACAATCTATCTATACAACAGATGTGAGTATAGCACAATCTATCTATACAACAGATGTGAGTATAGCACAATCTATCTAAACAACAGATGTGAGTATAGCACAATCCACCTATACAACAGATGTGAGTATAGCACAATCTATCTCTACAACAGGTGTGAGTATAGCACAATCTATCTATACAACAGATGTGAGTATAGCACAATCTATCTATACAACAGATGTGAGTATAGCACAATCTATCTAAACAACAGATGTGAGTATAGCACAATCTATCTATACAACAAGTGTGAGTATAGCACAATCTATCCATACAACAGAGGTGAATATAGCACAAACTGTCTATACAGCAGAGGTGAATATAGCACAATCTGTCTAAACAACAGATGTGAGTATAGCACAATCTATCTAAACAACAGAGGTGAGTATAGCACAATCTGTCTATACAACAGAGGTGAATATAGCACAATCTGTCTATACAGCAGAGGTGAATATAGCACAATCTGTCTAAACAACAGATGTGAGTATAGCACAATCTATCTAAACAACAGAGGTGAGTATAGCACAATCTGTCTATACAACATAAACTATGTAATTACTCATTACCATCATCTAGCAGATGCTCTACAGAAAGTCGCCCTCACCACTACCAGCCCAGAAGATTCTCGATCGCTTGCCAGTTCCTCTGCCCCGGTATTTATAAACTCAAGATGTCTTCATTGTCCCGTGTCCATCGTTGCTGGATGACCCCTGCCTCTTCTGGCCATAACCACGCCTTCCATCACGGCTCTAACCAGGCCGTTGCCACCTTTAGAATGGTCCAAATATTTGAGTTTTCTGGAGATGTTCCTGTCTATGAGTTTTCTGGAGATGTTCCTGTCTATGAGTTTTCTGGAGATGTTCCTGTCTATCTAACCAGGCCGTTGCCACGTTTAGTATGGTCCAAATATTTGAGTTTTCTGGAGATGTTCCTGTCTATGAGCCAGTGTCCTTCCACTTCCAGGTCTTGTAGAATGTCAGTAGGTGTCATGTTCTTAGTCTCCGTTAATCTAAGATCTTTGTTTGTAATATTTCAGTTCAAAGGCCCAACTTTGATTCTTTAGTGCTTGCTACATGGTCATGACACGCACATTGTTACAGGAGCACCCTCTGCATGACGCTGTATTCAGAGAAAAGGGTGACAGGCTAAAGAGGGGCAAATCATGGATGGGTCGGGCGGAAGATGTCGTCAGACAGGTCTGCAGTCTTACCAGTATCAACCCCAGCAAGGAATGGGTGCCGGTGCCTCCAGCTTTTAAGTGCACTTTCTTCTGCATTATCACACTCGACAGACGGTGCAGAGAGCAGAACCCTGCCGCTGTCAATGCAGAGGTTAACGCGCTCATCTATGAACACTCAGACAGCTCCGAAGTGCTCATCTATACAGATGGATCTGTTGTAAAGAAGCAGAGAAGTGCGTGGGCATTTACAGCCCGTTCAGCGGGCCGAACCGTTCAAGAATCCAGTGGTGCCCACTCTATGACCACGAGCAGCATGACGATGGAGGTGATGGCAGTTACACAGGCCTTCATATGGCTGGAGTCACAGCATTATACCAACGTGTGTGTACTAAGTGATTCAATGAGCATGATTCAGAAGATCGAATCTGGATCTGTACGTAGACAGTGGACTGAATCGCTGCGGAAGTCTGTTGTCCTTAAAGTCACCTTCATCTTCGTCCCGGGACATGCGGGAGTTGAGGGAAATGAACGAGCTGATAAACTGGCTGACTCTGCACCCCCTGTAGATGGCCAGCCCATGGATCGTGCCGATGTTATTAACGTCCTTAAAGATTTGGCGAGAACAGAGGACTTTGACGTCAATGATTCCACATCGCTGTCCAGGATGAAAGACTTGGGAGTAAGAATCGGCACAGCCAGACGCGAGAGGTACATCGGGAAAACAAAGCGCCTCGTCAACCAACACAGAACTGGCACTATTAGCCACCGAACGCTGATGCATATGCTGGGGGGAGGATCTGAGCACCTATGGACATGTCCGGAGTGCAACGAAGATACCCCAACTGATAACTGATAACATTGTTACAAGAAAGATTACTAGAGGGATCATGCCAGCTTAGAATGGTTTCAACAAGTGCCGAGATGGGGGGGGGGGGGGGATATTTTATTCTACGTTCCCTGGCTTTGAACTCAATCGTAGTCCACACACGTATTATTACATCTAGGGCACAGGGTTAATGTTTGCGTGTGCATTAGCTTTTAGATATTACCAGTGTCCCTGGCCATGAGGCCAACCCACTCCAACTTCTGTGGTAGTTGTAATTTACGGTCCCAAGGACGAGAAGTCACCGTTTTAGCCCAGCTGACCGTTGGAAGGGTGAACCCGCTATTACAGCGCAAGGATATTGAAGAGCGGGCGCTCTTATCCAATCGCCTTGTTCACCTCCATCAGGAAAATTAACGACTAGTCCAGGGGTTGTCGTTCTTGATGACTATGATGATGATGATGATGATGATGATGATGATGATGATGATGATGATGATGATGATGATGATGATGATGATGATGATGGAATCTTGATTGATATTATTTCTTTCCCTTCCGGTGATGCACAAATAGAGTGTGTTATTGGAACAAGTCATGCTTTCTTTCAAATGAAGAACGTTTTGTTCAAAAACTCCTTGTCCTTAACAGTTAGAATGAGAATTCTTGCATGTTACATAGAACCAATTTCTTCTTTCTTCTTCTTCTGCGTTCATCTGGAGTATTTTTTTTTCCAGACGTAATTGCGTTGGGACATTCGATTCTTACTGTTGTGGATGTTGTCCACATCCCAGCTTGTCAAGTTAGAACGGTCGAAGACTTCACGGTCAGCCCTCAATGGAAGGCAGGGACAGTCCATGGGCATTATCCGCCATCCAAGGAGGCTTCCATAATTGCAGAGCCGACACACAGCGCTCTGGTACTGGACTAACCCAAGATATCGACACGTCGTGCACACGGCTGCTTTAATTCCTCACTTCCATATATTGGACATTTCGTTCGCCACGGGCCGCTCCCCGCACAAACCAGGAACGGTCAGTCTGCAGAAGACATCCACTCAGCAAACTTTCGCTTCGGACTTCCACGTAATGGATTCGCCAGCCAAGCGTTCCATTTCGTGTAATGAGACTGTCGGACTTTATGCGGGTGTTTATTGGCCGGGTTACCTTTCAGGATGCATCAAAGGACATTACACTCCAACTCGGACATTTTTGCGTTGTCCAATTTTTATTTGCAACCCTTAGGTCGGCACATCCAACTTCTGCGGTTGTTTTTGTTCAGGTTAGCCTTGCAGGGGATTTCGAGGGACATTTGACTCTGACTGTTGTGGTGTCGTCCACATCCCACCTGGTCAAGTTAGAACGGCAGAGGACGTCACGGTCAACCCTCATGGAAGGCAGGGGCAGACCATGAGCATTTTTCGCCATCTATGGTTGCTTCCATAATTGCAGAGCCGGAACATAGCGCACACCCAAGGAATCATCACGTCCTGCATATGGCTGCTTCACTTCCCCACTTCCTTATATTGGACATTTCGTTCGCCATAGGTCGCTCCCCGCGCAAACCAGGAGAGGTCAGGATGCAAACGACATCTACTCAGCGAGCTTTCGGTTCGGACTTTCCACGAATGGGTTAGCCAGCCAAGCAGTATTCTCATTCAGGCTTTTTGAGGGACATGCGACTCTCACTTGTGTGATGTCTTCCGGAAAGAATTGCGGAAAGAGAGATAGAGGAAGTCAGCGTGAGAAGATTCTTGACCGTCTTGTGTCATGGCACGGAGGGGAGTCAATACACAAACTGATCCATGACGTCGGAGATCGCAATTTGTGGAGAGGCGTGATCGCGCACGCCAGCATGCAAGGCACTGGATGATGAATATGAATGTCTTGAAGAGTTCACCAACACCGTGAACCGACCATTGCTCCAGGCAGCGGTTTGACCACGTGATGTCAGATAAGATAATCAGGTCACTAAGTTCCGTGCATCAGTGAGGACACCAGCCACGTGATCGACAGTCATTCTGTTTGACAGGTTAGAGTCATCCCACGACAGATACTGTCGGCAACTCGGCATACATACTAGGTCAGGGCATAACGTGGTGAGGTGCCCAGATACTTTCCTCTCCGTATGCCTTTTGTGGGACGTTGCAATCAACTTCAGGTTGATTTTCTAAACAATTGTACATTCAGTAGTTTTGCTTACATGATCAGTTGTTTCCCAGCTGTTTAAGCTGACCACACATGATTCTCTCTGTCGTCTTAGGCCCCCTCTCTGTCTTCCAATGTCTCTCTCTGTCTTCCACTGTCTCTCTCTGTGTCTTCCTATGTCTCTCTGTCTTCCTATGTCTCTCTCTGTCTTCCTCAGCCTCTCTCTGTCTTCCTATGTCTCTCTCTGTCTTCCTCAGCCTCTCTCTGTCTTCCTATGTCTCTCTCTGTCTTCCTCTGTCTCTCTCTCTGTCTTCCTCAGCCTCTCTCTGTCTTCCTCTACCCCTCTGTGTTTACCTCCCCCTCTCTCTGTCTTCCTCTACCTCTCTCACTCTGTCTTTCTCTGCCTCTCCATCTCTCTCTGTCTTTCTCTGAATCTCTCTCTCTCTCTCTCTGTCTTTCTCAGCCTCTCTCTCTCTCTGTCTCGCTATGTCTCTCTCTGTCTTCCTCTGCCTCTCTCTCTGTCTTTCTCTGCCTCTCTCTGTGTCTTCCTCTGCCTCTCTCTATCTCCCTATGTTTCTCTCTGTCTTCCTCTGTCTCTGTCTGTCTCCCTATGTGCAGGTGGATGACGGATGTAAATGAAGATGGGGGATGTGTGTTTGGCTGGATGGTTGGGGTGTGTGTGGGTGGGAGGGTAGATGAGAGATGCATGTGTTGATGGGCGGGTGGGTGATGTGTGGGTGTGAGTGGTTCATGGAGGAGTATGTAAGTGGGTGGATGTGTATGAGAGATGAGTGTATGGTTGGGGGATGTGTGTGTTTGTGGGAAGATGTGCGTGAGCGGCGGATGTGTGTGGGTGTGGTATATGTGGGTGGTGGGGTGTATGTGGGTGGGAGGTGTGTGTTTTTTGGGTTTTTATGGGTGGGGGATTTGTGTGGGGAGATGTGTTTGTGGGTGGGGATGTGTGTATAGGTGGGGGATGTGTAGTTGAGAGGTGGCGGATATTGGGTGGGTGTAGGTTAGCTGATGTGTGTGTGGATGGGTGAGGAAAATTGTGAGGGTGCGGGATGTATGTGTGGATAGGTGCGGGATGTGTGGGTTGACGGGGGTATGTGTGGGTGGTTTTGTGATGTGTGTTTTGCTGGGTGGTTGCGGGTGTGTGGGTGGGTGGTGGAGAATATGTGGGTGGGTGTGTGCGTGTCGGTTATGGGATGGGTGGGGGATGTATGTGTGGGTTGAGAAATGTGTGTGGGTGGGGGATCCGTGGGTTTGTAGCGGCATGTATGTTTTCCTGAATCTGTGTGAGTGCGTGGAGGTATGTGTGGGTGGGTGGGGGTGTGGTGGGTGGGGGACGTGTGAGTGGCTGAGGGATGTGTGGGTGGCTGCGGGGTGTGAGGGTGGATGGGGGATGTGTCTCACAACATTGCAATATGCACTGTTTATGTTTACAACTTTCATTTGATAATGTTTTTTTTTAATGTACCATGCATAATATGCATTGTTTATGCTTACAACATCCATTTGACAATGTTTTTTTTTCCCCTATGTAAATGTAACATGCACATTTGATGAATGAAAGATGAGTGATCGAAAGGGCCGAATGTAAGACGGGCCTGCGTGCCCAATTTGTTACCCTTTTAAAATAAAGTTTGTTCGTTCGTTCGTTCGTTCTCTGTCTTCCTCTGCCTCTCTCTGTTTTCCTCTGCCTCTCTCTGTCTCCCTATGTCTCTCTCTGTCTTCCTCTGCCTCTCTCTGTCTCACTATGTCTCTCTCTCTGTCTTCCTCTGCCTCTCTCTGTCTCCCTATGTCTCTCTCTGTCTTCCTCTGCCTCTCTCTCTGTCTTTCTCTGCCACTCTCTGTCTTTCTCTGCCTCTCTCTGTGTCCCTATGTCTCTCTGTCTTCCTCTGTCTCTCTCTGTCTCTCTCTCTGTCTTTCTCTGCCTCTCGCTGTCTTTCTTTGCTTCTCTGTCTTCCTCTGCCTCTCTCTGTCTTTCTCTGCCTCTCTCTGTCTTTCACTGCCTCTCTTATCTAATACTGCCCCACATTAAGCTAACGCAATATATTCTGTGAATCATCACGTAGCAAGACCATTGAGAACGTCGCTCTTATCGTAGTAGTAGTAGTAGTAGTAGTAGTAGTAGTAGTAGTAGTAGTAGTAGTAGTAGTAGTAGTAGTAGTAGTAGTAGTATTAGTAGTAGTAGGATAAGTAGTAGTAGTAGTAGTAGTAGTAGTAGTAGTAGTAGTAGTAGTAGTAGTAGTAATAGTAGTAGCAGTGATAGTAGTGGTAGTAGTGGTAGCAGTAGTGGTAGTAGTGGTAGTTGTGGTAGTAGTAGTAGTAGTAGTAGTAGTAGTAGTGGTGGTAGCAGTGGTAGTAGTAGTGGTAGCAGTGGTAGTAGTACTAGTAATAGTAGTAGTAGTAGTAGTAGTAGTAATAGTAGTAGTAGTAGTAGTAGTAGTAGTAGTAGTAGTAGTTGTAGTAGTAGTAGTAGTAGTAGTAGTAGTAGTAGTAGTAGTAGTAGTAGTAGTAGTAGTAGTAATATTGGTGGTGATGGTGGTGGTGGTGGTGGTGGTAGTGGTGCTTTTTATAGTAGTAGTAGTAGCAGCAGCAGCAGTAGTAGTAGTAGTAGTAGTAGTAGCAGCAGCAGCAGTAGTAGTAGTAGTAGTAGTAGCAGCAGCAGCAGCAGCAGCAGTAGTAGTAGTAGTAGTAGTAGTAGTAGTAGTAGTAGTAGTAGTAGTAGTAGTAGTAGTATGGCGAGGAGAAGCATCAGGAGGAGGAGAATGAGGAGGTTGATGATAATAATAGTCGTATAGCAGTACTCGCGGTTATGGTAGGAGTGGAAGTAGTAGTAGCAGCAGCAGCACAGTATCACTGATGTGACGGCTGCTGCTTCTCGTATTGCATGGGAAAATATCGGAGACGCCACCGAACGAAGACAGGTGGAACATATGATAGAGGGACAGAGAGAAGAAGAAGAAGAAGAAGAAGAAGAAGAAGAAGAAGAAGAAGAAGAAGAAGAAGAAGAAGAAGAAGAAGAAGAAGAAGAAAAGCAGGAGGAAGAAGAAGAAGAAGAAAAGCAGGAGGAAGAAGAGCAGGGGGAAGAAGAGGAGGGGGAAAACGCAACATCATTACAAGAAGAACGAAGAAGAAGAAGAAGAAGAAGAAGAAGAAGAAGGAGAAGAAGAAGAAGAAAAGCAGGAGGAAGAAGAGCAGGGGGAAGAAAAGGAGGGGGAAAACGCAACATCATTACAAGAAGAAGAAGAAGAAGAAGAAGAAGAAGAAGAAGAAGAAGAAGAAGAAGAAGAAGAAGAAGAAGGAGAAGAAAGGCAGGAGGAAGAAGAGCAGGGGGAAGAAGAGGAGGGGGAAAACGCAACATCATTACAAGAAGAAGAAGAAGAAGAAGAAGAAGAAGAAGAAGACGAAGAAGAAGAAGAAGAAGAAGAAGAAGAAGAAGAAGAAGAAGAAAAGCAGGAGGAAGAAGAGCAGGGGGAAGAAGAGGAGGGGGAAAACGCAACATCATTACAAGAAGAAGAAGAAGAAGAAGAAGAAGAAGAAGAAGAAGAAGAAGAAGAAGAAGAAGAAGAAGAAGAAGAAGATCTATTGCAGTAATTACCCAAGTTTACAGTTTCAATATCCACAATTGACGAGGTTAAATTAGCAGACACCAACTGTTGCAGTTCCAGAAACATCCACAATGAAATAACAAACAATATTCACCATAAATTGACACTTGCTGAGTATGTTGCAATAACTATCAGATTGAGTCACTGGTTCTTAATCACACAGTATAAATGTTACAACAGCTTTAAGACCGAACCACTAATTTTTACCTAGAAAATATAAATTTTACAACTTTAAGATCGAATCACTAATTATTATACTGTACGTATAAATGTCACAACAACTTTAAGACCGAATCACTAATTTTTACACAGAACGTATAAATATTAAATGTTACAACAACTTTAAGACTGAAAAGTCACTCACTCTTAACTAAAACGTTAAAAATAAGCAATTAACATAAAGATCATTTAAAATGTGTTTTAAAGTCACCCTATTCACTTTTAACATACTATTTTACTTATGTGAACTGACACAGTCGCGTAAACCGTGAAAACACTATCTTAACACACATATATTATCAAAATGTGTGTAAAACAGGCTACATTCCTGAACTGGGCTATTGTTTACTAAATACCTTATGTTCAGAATACTAATCAACGTGCTAGAAGCTACTAACTTAAGAGGACATTGCATTTTAGGACGCACTTGTCACATAAACTGTTGTTACAGTCAGCGCACTTGACATCGTCTGCCATATAAGGGATGCAGTGCTGACAAATATGGCCAGGCATTGTTTGCTGGGTAAATAGTCGAACCGGTGCCGCTGAGATTATCTTGATGTGGGATGACTTGTCTTACCAGTACAAATACTTGACTTCCTTTTTTTATCATCATCATCATCATCATGGCAGTAACAATCCGATTTAGAACAACTTACAACATTACTATTTCATTATTCTTATGTCTTTTTCAGAAAATTATTGTTGTCTTTGTTTAAAAGTTATTATTATTATTATTATTATTATTATTATTACTACAGGGGAATTAACAATGGAAAAGTGTGTGTGTGTGTGTGTGTGTGTGTGTGTGTGTGTGTGTGTGTACGTGCGCGTGTATGTACCACCGTCAGAGCACCGGAAGCTTAAGCACAAATTCATGAAACCCCGCGGCCACGCTGACCACTCTGTTTAAGATAGATAAGGAAACGCCGGACACAGTCGTAAGGTATTCTAGCATGGAGGACTGGAATAGTAACTCAGTATGTCATCTTAGAAGGCGACACATAAGTCAAACGAATCTACAGTCTCTAGATACAAGATTACTGATCAAACACATTAGCAATGCATTCTATATTCAACAACTGTCATGGTCTTACTCTGATCTAAATAATGGTTCGGGTTCATACAGGCAACAATACACTGTTCGCTAGGATATAGAACATTTATTGTATAAAGTGTACAGTTGGCGCAGTGGGTAAACAGACCCGCGCTCTCTTATATTACATATCACAGATAGTTAAACATCAAACATATAGTTGTCCTACAACAATCTAGCACACTATCTAGCCTAAGTATATCTATGAATATCTATGAGTCCCTCTCAGGCAGGCCTTGTTGTCTCTCTCCAGTCCGTTTGTCCTCTGCCCGTCTCCGCGTGTCCTAACTCGACACGGGCGGTAACTCTGTCCGAGTTCCTCGTGGACCCCGCATTAGGCGGGCCACATCAGTGTCCACGGAATCATGGACTTAGTGACCATCTCTTTCGAGAAGGTTCTAGATTACTCGGGTCCTGCGCGACTCAATGGTTTCCCTTGGGCTGGAGTTGCAGCCCTCTATTATATGTGAACGAGAGGCGGTGACAGGATCCCTCCTCCCCCTGACATGATTTGTTGTTGGGTAATTAGATGTGTTCTAATTCTGTCACCGAATCACATAAAGTTGGTGTTTGTAGTTTGGTGGATAGTAACCTGGTAACCTACCTATTAGCACTAAAACTCATGTATTCTACCATACAACACTTCTCTGATTTGGTGCAGAGATCCCTGTCTCTTGTGTGCTTAAATATGCTTATCAGACCGAAGTTACGTGGCGTTTTAGTAGTTGTATTTACAACTCGCCCTTCTCATAGTACCCGAAATGGTACCCAGACAAATAACCCCTATATAACAGAGGGTTTAACAAGACCGAAGTCTTGGCTAAATAAGTACACCTTCAAATCTTGATCTGTGTGTGTATTTCTATACACTTTTACTCAAGTATGTTATATAATGCTAAATATGTAGTTACCTTGTTCTTTTATCCCCCTCAGACTACATGTGTCCCTGTTGGCTTGTTAGTGTGTTAACTAATAAGTTGATGTATCTAATAAAGTGACTGTATTTTAATTGATAGTGTTGAGTTTTGAGGTTTGTGTAACGTGCGTGCTGAATGTGTGGTGTAATTCCAAGCGTCACGAGTTGGGATAACCTCAATCATGTAATACTGCACTGTGTGCAATACCTGACTAGGTATTCCAAGTAGTGGTGCTTAGATGTATCCTAACTGCTAACCTAAGTATATTACCCTAACTACTAAATTAACTCCCTACTAAACTAAGTTCTACACATGTATTGACAATTAGACAAGTCATGCACTTTTACATGGAAGACGCAGACAACATTACAATGAATACGTTTTTGCGTACAATTTGTCCGCCAAGTGTATCGTTCTCTCATTTAATCCTTTCAAGCAGTCATTCACTCATCTGTCATTCAAAATAGTAATTGGCTAAAATATATATTTAAAGTTAAGGTAAGCGTTATTGCCCTTAGAAAAAACGGGCTAGGCGATATTTGCCCTTTAAGAAAATACGTACTTTTTGTACGATAAATGAAAAATAGGTTATAATTTAACTAGAGACACTTGTATAGGACGGTTATTTAGCATATGAATGGTACCGTCCTGTAATATTAAATGTAGAATATGTACAAGTTATAGGTTAACACAATTTATATACATCATTAATGGAAATATAATACATATTTAATAGTAAACTAATTAATTAAATAACTCCAACGATGATGTGCGCGTTGACGTCCCTTCGTTCGTGTGTTATGCCATGAATGTTAAAGTTAGTATGGCTGTCTCTTGAGTGTTGTCGTCGATGTTGTTATGTTTCGGCTGTTTGCAAAGTTTTGTAGCAACAGCAAGTATGGATTGCTCTCACTGTCCCGTGTGAAATATTACATTGTTCAGAGATAGTTCACTGGTTGATATAATTGGTTGAAACTGAACACACAGTTTCCTGTTTTCTTGCTGGAATCGTTCTAAGAGCTTAGGCATTTGATGGTATAGTTCTTACAATATAGCTCTTAACGTATGTTTAAAGGGTGACGTAATTAACCTAATCACTGAGAGTACTCTAGCAGGTGTAGAGTCACACTGTTATATGTAACGAAATAAAAGTATCACAGTTTATAGTGTGGCTACTGGCCAATGTGATTAGAGTCATTCTACTGGCGCATTTGTCTGCCGTGATAAAAGGTCAGCCACTATGTTATCTGTGCTCTTAATATGGCGAATTTCGAAGTCAAAGTCTTGAAGTAGAAGACACCATCTTTGTAACCTGTTGTTGTTTTTGGGCGACCCATGGTTAAGGATTAATAACGGCGAACTGTCCTGTGAGGACCACAAAATGGCTTCCCAAGAGGAACTTAGATAGTCTCAATATACATAACAAAAGGCTCAAACACTCCAATTCAACTGTGGCATAACGAGTCTCAGCCTTCTTCAGTTTGCGGCTTACGTAGAGGATCGGGTGTCGAACGCCATCCACTTCCTGCATTAAACATCCTCCTATTGCGATAGCGCTCGCATCTGTGGTCAAAATAAGGGTAAATTTATGTTGGGTAATCGTAAGCCTGGTGGATTTAGAAAAATTATGTTTCAACCTACACATTGCATCATCTAAGCTGGTACTTTTACAAATTTTTGATGGATGATCTTTAGTTCACATATCAGAAAAGACTGAGGTGAGTTCTGGCCCAATGTGGAATGAATTTAGAATAATAGATTAATCAGACCTAGTAAACTTCTAACCTGCTTCTTTGTGGTAGGTACTTGTAGATTAAGGGATCTTGGAAACATTTTTATCATCAGTCAACAATTTTTCCTTCAGAAATTCTATGACCAAGGAAGTCTATTTGTGTATAGCCTATTTCAACCTTGGAAGGTTTTGATAGTAAGTCCAAAAAAGAGAGATTTGGTGGAAGACCTTGTTTAAGGGTGAGTCAGTGAGAAGTCATAATCAGAAGAATGGACGCATATATCATCAATATAAGCAACTACGTCCCATGTAAGTTCCGTGTAATAACAATCTTGTTAGTCTCACAAATGTGGCCGGTGCGTTCTTCAGGCCAAAGGAAGATATAGCCATTCGTATAACCCGAGAGGCGTTGCGAATGCTGTTATATGTCTACAAGAAGGGGTAGAGGGAACTTGCCAATATCCTTTCGCTAAATCTGTCTTAGAAATAAGGTATGATTGAGCCATATCTAAAATAAGATCGTTCACAACTGTTCATAGGCTCTGCATCCGTTGTTGTTCTGGTATTCAATATTCTATAGTCGATGGCACAAGCGGATTGTCTGGTCTTTCTTTTTCACCAAGACAATCGGTGAAGAATATTGAGACATAGATTTTTGAATAATGCCATTCTTCTCTAAATCTAAATTTCTTTATCTAAATTAGATCTGTAAATGGAGAGGAATAGAATATGGTCTACATTTTGACCGGTCTCAGATCTGTTAGCACAATTGAATGTGTTATTCTATCAGTGCGTCCAGGTTTGTTGGAAAAGATCGTCTTTATAGTCGTCTAGGAGCGTCAAAATGTCCTGTCGCTGTTGTTGTGTCAAATGTCAGAGATATGTATGTCCTTTATACTTCCGTCATCAGTCATAATTGGCACAGGGATTTCAGTGTGTCCATGTCTGTCTGATGTATCACAGATGCTACAGTTTGTAAATTGTCTTCAATGTCATTGTCGTAGTCGTCGAGATCGATCGTCCAATATGTCGTCAATTTGTCGTCATTGTCAATATCACAGATTGTCTGTAATGTCCTCTGTCTTCGTCGTTTTCGTTCCGTCGTGGTAAGGCGTGTGTCGTTACGATGCTTCGTTTGTTCGAGGTGTTTATTCTGTTGGAAATTGTCGTTTCGTCTCCGTCAACAGTTTGTTGCGTCTTTCATTTGTGCTCATTGTCCTTTCTAGCATAGTATGGTTTCAACATATTTACATGGAATATTTTTAACTTTCCATTTAAAGAGATTTCGTAATCTACTTCTGAAATTTCTTCGAATGATCTTAAAAGGTCCCTGCCGGAGGTTGACAGTAAATCTCTTTGTCAGGTAGTAGGAGTAAAATATCCTGACCTGGATGTAGGACATGGTTTTTTTTTTGCACCTCTATTGGCGTACTGCCTGTATTTAAACCTTTCTCCTGTAGTGATGTTCTGGCCAATATACAGAACGTATGATTTTGTCTCTGGTATCAGTGACCAAATCATAGGTGTAAATGGGAAGTTGGCTAGTCTACAGGTTGTGAGATGATCTCTTTATAAATGGTGAGAGGTCCTCTTGGGTTCGCTCCATACATCAATTCGAGGAGAGAACCCTGTACTTGATTGAGGGGCTTCTCTGTATGCGAACAGCACCGTTGGGAGAAGTATGTCCCAATCGGCTGGATTTTCAAGCTGTCACTTTAGATAGCATATGTTTCAGGTCCCCATTAAGCTTTTCACAGATACCATTTGCGGCCGGTCGATAGGGACTGGTGAAACAATGCTTGATGCCTAGTAACTTAGTTACTGATTGTGGTGGCTGTAGATATGAACTGGGTACCTCTATCAGAAATGATTTTCTCCGTAAGCCAAAACGGGAGAAAAATTTTAGTAATATTGTCCATCACATCCTTAGAGGAGATAGATCTTAATGGCAAGCATTCGTTTCGGGGCCATCTTTTGCATAAATCACAAGAGTAAAAAATGTACCTATTCCCCTTAATATCTATATGTGATTCAAAACGGACCTACTAGGTCAACTGCCCGAGTTGGAAAGGCCTCGAGCAAGTTGGTCGTTGATTGGACTTCTGCTGTAGGGTTTTTTTCCCTTTTCTCATCCCCAGTCTCTGACATACATCAACAAGATCTACAGAAGGTTTTTATATGTTTGCAAAACGTTGGCAATTAAAATGGGTGAGGACTCTAGCCCTGGTCTTTTCATACCCCATGTGAACCTCCAAAAGGGGAGTCATGGGCTAATTTTAGCACTTTGTCTCGATGTGCTTGTTGTTAACATACTTGCCTGGTTCGTGGTCTGGTTGTTTGTGTAAAATACATAAGTTAAGATGTTATTCGGTAGCTTACAGGTCCACGATGCGTTTTTTGGTAAACTTTTGGTTTAGTCCAACTATTATAAAAGTA
>JACEFZ010002526.1:691352-701058 GCA_014155875.1 Cepaea nemoralis | reverse complement strand
TAATTAGCGCACTTTTTCTGCAACCATTCTGATGAACAGATGTGAGAAGCTGGTGTGACCAAATTTTCAAACATGGAATTGCGGGGTGTCTAGATCTGAGGTAAGTTTGTGATTCCGAGATTAGACTAAGAACCCGATGTATCAAGTATCAAGTAATGGTAACCCGTGTTTGTAATGTCAATTGAAATGTATTATTATTAATTAAAACCTCTGAAATGTAAAAAATGCTCGACTGTAGATTCTAACGACGCAGAGCCGTTCCCGGGCAAAATGACTCTTCGATGAAACTGCAATCTCTGATATTCTTAGAGATAATTATTAACTTTAAGAAGTGCATTATACTACTACATTCTATTCTAAACAACTGTGAGAAGTGATGATTCTAAAGCAATCTTGTGCATTTCACCAGAAACATTGATAAACGATGCTATCACTATCTACAGCTAAAATGACAGTTCGTGTACTAGAATAGGTGCCTTGTTTTAAAACAGACTTATCTATGCCTATTTACAATCTAGAAAGCTGAAAGAGAAACCAATCTTTCCTTTCTCCTTCATCTATTGAATCAATAGGGTTTGACGGAATAAATATTTATATTTTTGTCAAATTTTAATTAGATAAGGGCACACATGAATTGCTTTACATGAGAAAGTTGTGCTTCGTGGAACTCCATCACACGAAGTGAACTTAACTCATTACTCACCATAACTTAAAACAGATCACCACTCAACACCACTCATCACCACACAACCCAACACTCAACATAACAACAACAACAGATAATGGGAGAGAGTTATTAGACACAAGAAGAAGAAGAAGTTAATTGGGAAAACACAGAGAATTATTTATACACGCGATAAACACCACTGAGTGGAAGAAATGTTATAAATGTATGTCATTTATTTACCTGCATCTTGACATATTCTCACTCTTGTCATTGTCTTACTGTACACGTTCACGGACCCCAGGTCAAATGAGAACTTACATACAGCAGGAACAAGTTGATACAAGGCGTACACAGTGTGATAAACTCTGACCACCCCAAATTAACCCAACACTAGCTTAGAGAGAAAGGGAGGGGAGGGGAACTAGTTCCTACTTCAGGAATTTAGATTTCTTCCGACCTACTTCTAGAATATTGTATTGGTAGGAATGTATATATTTATGTGAATATTCATCAGTGATCTAGGTGGCTACATACCAACAACCACCCAACACATCAGCAAACTAACCACCTAAATCAGACCTGAGAGAGGGAAGCCGAGAGAAAGAGATGAACCACAAGTGAGATGGAGGATGACTTGGCCATGAGCAGAGTATGGGGAGGCCTTCAGTGGAGCTATACGGGCAGACCTGAAGTGGATCCATCAGTCAATGGACCCTGGCTTACCTAATCTTCCAGTCACCAGGTTACTTTTCCTTGGTACACACCACACCCAATTTCAGGGAACTGATATGTAATTGTTGAATCATTTTCACACTTAATATGTACAACAGCAAAATGTTATTATGTTTCACACTTGTTGACATCTCATGTATTGATGCTTGTTTATTGATGGTCTGTGTGACTGGTCCAATATGCAACTTTTCTATTATTTTGTGTAAATCACAAATTGAGATGTATGTACTGACCAGAAGGCTCAGGCCCAGTCAATAAATGATTAACATGAGTTGACCTTCTGTTAATTTATCAGTTCAAACCTATCTGTGAGTCAACAACTTCTTTGTACATCATGTTGTCAGAATCTAATGTGATTGATTATGTGTTTGATTGTTTAAAAATAAATTAACTCATAATGACTTACTAAAATGGGGGAGAGAAGAATCTAGATCTATCAACTGCTCAATATCCATGATTTCTTCATCTAAATCAGGCTGAGAAAATTCGCCAGACTTTCCTCAGATTTGATAAACTAAAAGGGGGCTCCAGAGCTATAAGAATCATTGGAGAAGGGGCCGATTCCCAGTTAGTAATTACCATTCTCACCAGGGCCATAATCTATATCTCCTAGACATACTTAATAGAACGAGGCCTGCAGATAACTCAAGGTTCATATTCTGGGGTTATTGAAGATAGAAGAGGATGGGGCTCTACTTCTTTTGTTAGAGATGGGGCATGCACTACAGTGATCTCCCACTCCCTTCAAAAATATATGACATCTTGTTCCAGACGATTTGGTGTCACCTTTCCTCTGGAGTAATCTAGACAGGCCGAGAGAGGGATCATGCTGCCCGGGCAAAACATGGTGTCTACATTCAGCCCAGGCTTTGTGTCATGGAGAGATAACCCCATTTTACAAACTATCGTCTGTCAAGACGGCAAGGTGCCAGTCAATCAAATATGTTTATATATCATAATATATAATAGGTCATATCAAATTATTGTCCGAGGAAACAAGAATATGGTAATATATCGTGACAGAGAACACGTGACACCAAATTATTGACCGAAATAATAAGAATATGATTATACATCATAGAAGAGAACAGATCACAGAAAATTATTGCCAATAGAAATAGGCTTTTGTTGTACATCGTGACAGAGAACAGGTCACGCCATGTTTGTGGCCGCATAAATAGAATATGGAAATATATCGTGACAGAGAACAGGTCACGCCATGTTTGTGGCCGCATAAATAGAATATGGAAATATATCGTGAAAGAGAACAGGTCACGCCATGTTTGTGGTCGCAGAAATAGAATATGAAAATATATCGTGACAGAGAACAGGTCACGCCATGTTTGTGGTCGCAGAAATAGAGTGACAAAATACATCGTGACAGAAAACAGGTCACGCCATGTTTGTGACCGCAGAAATAGAATATGAAAATATATCGTGACAGAGAAAAGTATCTTCAACATGCGGAGATGAGACGTTGAATATGGTTACACATAGTATTGAGATATAATGTAGTTAAGTAACTTACTTTAAGTAACTAAAGGTCCCGGGAACAAGCCTTAAGACGCATCAGGCATAAGGTTCAAGACCCATGTGTATAGACCATTTGGCACCAGGTGGGTGATGTGGCCACAGATTGCCATTACTCCCCAAGACGTTTCCTGTTAACAATTTTAGCCTGGATGGACCAGGGAGCTAGAATCAATGTTTTTTAAAAAATTGGACTCAACTACGATACGGACCAAACCCCTGACTATTGGATTGGCAGGAGAGCGTCTGGCTACTACACCACCGCTGCCTCCATCGAGATTTAGCTTCTGCCAAAACCACCCTTCGGAGATAGTTCAATATCACGTGTATCGTTCCTATGCCCACCATGAAACAAACCAGCTTCTCCTGCCACCAGCAGTGGAGAATCTATTTTACACCAGCCCACAACAGCTTCTATCAACTACGCAATACCACATAACATTAAGGTCACCAAAAGATGCCGCTCGGCGACAATGGTTCAAGAAGAGTTCATATGAGCCCTGGTGTGACTTCTGATAGCGCCGGTGAATTCCCATTAATGGATTTCCCATGCTATTCCACTGGTCTCGTGAATTCCCCAGCGACGGATATTTGCGCGTTGCTTTCATACCATGACAACACGAACTTTGACTGTTCATTAGTGACACACGCACGAGTGCTCCAACCGTGCGTACGACACCGAATCTTACAAACCACTCGGATCATTGTCTGTTCTCTCCTAAGGGAGACACTAGAGTGAGGGCGTTGCCACTATGGGGGTTCACTAGCATGTTGTTTCAATGTTCGACTCAAGGGAAATCAGCCTTATTTTTATTCCATCCCTAGAGAGCCGTAAAATTTGTAAATTAGACCTGCATGGGTAAAATCACCACACGAGAATTCTTATTGCTGTTCTTGTTGCAGTTCTTTGCTTACTGTCAGGTCTTTGTCGGATATGCCTCAGCTACTGTATAATAGTAGATGATATTATTACCTACTTTCTCTTAGTGCCGAATGTTGGGGGAGGGGGAGGGGGCGCTCACTAAACCCGTCACCCACCCTCAAATGTGCCAACGTCTTCGGGTGGAGAGACAAATGGGAGGGTAAGAGCCTTATTCTAGTGCGAGAAAATAAAACCTAAAAACTAAATGCCATGACAGGGAGGACCAGACCCTAAGCCTTGGTCGGCAACTGGTCTAGGATCGAAGCTCCAATATGCGGACAATTAGAGCATTGCTTTGCTGATCCGGCAGCTTCAGCGCTTATCTTGTTCCAGATGTATTGGTGTGACCTTTTCTCTGGAATAATTTAGGCAGGCCGAGAGAGTGATCATGCTGTGTGGGCAAGAACATGGTCTCTACAATTAAGCCCAGACTTTGTGCTATAGAGAGGTATTACACTCACTACCGCCATGGGTTGTAGTTATTATACCTTGTTTGAAGCATAATGTAACAAATTATCGTCTGTTACTATATGCATTAATTATACGTCGATGTGGTCAAAAGGACAAGTACACTCGCTCTTAAACCCCCGGTGCCTTGTTGGCGGGGTATATATTTAACTCCTACACCGGCATTAAGTTGGACTTACACGTTGTCCTCTCGTTCACAAAGCAATGGTAAACTACTGAACCTTAAGAAATAAAACTAAAGAATTAAATGGTACGGACATTTAATTAGAATGGAACAAGATCAACCAGGGGCTAGAGCGCTCCACGTGAGAACAAAGGGATACAAGGCGATAGGACGACCCAGGAAGAGTTGGCTAGATGGAGGGAAAGATACATTGAAGATATCACATATGGTATTAGCACAAACAAAAATAGAAACGAAATACAGAATATTACACCCGCGATCTCTTTGCGTCGCTTCATGGCAAAAGAAGTAGTACAAAATAAGAACAAGAAGCATTCAACATAATTACGAAGCCTTCATAAAGTCCAAGTGCAGAGTCATCTGATCAAAAAGATATTACAGTGCCGTAAATAAGATACTTAGAAATGTAATTTGAGACATCAGCAGAAGCGTATGACAATAAAATTAGGTTTTCCACCGACAAGCCATGCATCGGATGCAAATAATATCTTGAAAATGAACGAATATATATTACCCATTTAGATAAATGAAATATTCCATAGCTGTTAAATGATAACGCACTATAATTATATAAGACCTGTCAAGCAGCTAGGAAATTGAGACTGTTTAGAATGTTGGGACTGCTGCACTACTCACAGACTGCTTGTTGTCAGTCTCTTCTTATTATCTTCCATGCCGTTGCCAACTCCTGGATAGTTTGTCTCCAAATTTTCTGTTCGGTGGAAAAAGTAAAGTAAGTAGTTGAGCTGAGTTTCCTCAAGAACCGACATCACAGCACATCGGGGCATTCCTATACGGGCTCCGTCCTCATCCTCAACAACTAGCGCTAATGGTACAAGTTCCAGTGCTAATGGTACCAGTGGTGGTCTGATTATGTGTCCGTCTGGCCTTTCCTGTGAGTACTGTGTGCCGACCAGATCCTCTGGTCACTTGCTGCTGCAGCATTATCTCAGTTAAATAAGTGAAGGATCTTTGTACACACTTAAATCGCATTTACAGTTCTGCTGACGACGTCTCGGACCTTTCTAAAGACATGTAGCCAAATTCCACCGTCCTCTTGATATATCGGTACGCCTTCTCCTTGCTAGGCTATTGCGTTGTTCACTGTTCTGTGATATTGAAATCCTTTTTCTCTCTCATAGAACTGTGATATTGCTTTTTGTCACTGATCTTGCATGTGTTGCTGTTGCCACTGATCACGGGCATTGCTTAAGAGCCAGTTAGTTTCCTGAAATAAGATATTTCCGCTGTCCATACTCTCCCATGTACTTGATAATAAAGTGTCCGTTACTTAAATGACTTACCCTCGTGTGTATGTTTGCGCACGCTTGAGTCTCTCTCTCTCTCTCTCTCTCTCTCTCTCTCTCTCTCTCTCTCTATATATATATATATATATATATATATATATATATATATATATATATATATATATATATATATATATATATATATATATATATATGTCATTGGCATCTTGCGGTCTTGACAGACGATAGTTTGTGCTTCAAAAAGGCATGATAACTTTTACCCATGGCGGTAGCGAATGTGACTGATAAGGCCAATTCGCGTGGTAAGTGTTCGTTCACAGTGGGTGCATGCGAACAAGTGGTCATTTCCATCATCATGCACCATCTTACGTCTCACACGCTCGGTGTGCGACTTATCTGCAATAATTTTCTCCTTTGTCCTTATCCCATTTCTGATGTTTGCCCTCCATGCAACACGTTCAGCGGCGACTTGCTCCCAATGTGCATTATCAATGCCTGTATCAGTCATGTCCCGCTTACACACATCTTTGTATCGTAGTAGAGGCCGACCCTGAGATCTCTTACCCTTCTGTAAGTCACCAAAAAAGATGTCCTTTGGTATTCTACCATCATCCATCCTCCTAAGATGTCCTATCCATCTAAGTCTACGAAGACTGAGCATGGAATAAACCGTCACACAACCTGATCTTTCCAATACTTCAGTATTTTTGATTTTGTCTTGCCACTTAATACCAAGAATTCTTCGCAGACACCGCATATGAAAGCTGTTTAAACGTTTCTCTTGGTGTGAGTAAGTTGTCCAGGTTTCACTGCCATAAAGAAGAGCACTAAGGACACAGGCGTGATAGGGATATATATATATATATACATACTAGACGACCCGGCCCGGCTTCGCCCAGTACCTAGCGGGGAGCGTCTCATTTAATTCATATTCGGCCCCTGCTCCCGTTTCCGTTCCCAAAAATTAAAAATGGATTTTAAACTAACTAATTATTTCAGTTGCATCCACGCGAGTGAGAACAACAACTGTTCATAACTAATTTCTGGTTTAATCATAGAGTTCCCTTGCAGAATTTCTGAGTTCCCTTGCAGCAAGATGGCGGGACATTTATTCATCTCTTTCTTAAGCTCGTGCCATCTTCTTTCGTGCTGGAGGAAAAATTGTTGATTTTAAACTAACTAACTATGCCAGTTGGCTCCGCAGGAGTGAGAAGAACATCTGTAGAAAATTTCATCTCAATCGGATGGACCGTTCAGGAACGCATAACATAAAGGACACACAAACAAAGACACAAACAAACATTCTCTTTTATATATATATATATATATATATATATATATATATATATATATATATTATATATATATATATATATATATATATATATATATATATATATACAGAATATGAAGAAATTCACAGACAAGTCAGAATATTATGTAGGAAGGCAAATGAATCATGGCTTGAGGAAAAGTGCTTAGAAATTGAAAAACAACACAACAGTCAAAATATCAAATTAGTGCACAAAAGAATTCAGGAACTTACTAATAAAATAACAAGTACATCAACAGGCTGTCTAAAAACTAAAGATGGCAAAATCATAATAGAAAAAGATCAGATTCTACATGTATGGACAGATTATGTGAGAAACCTGTATAATCTTAACAGAGAGGAACAGTATGATATTAGATTTAATAATGAAGGACCACCAATTTTAAAGATGGAGGTTCAAAATGTTCTTAAGCATATGAAAGCTGGCAAGTCCCCCGGTGGAGATAACACCACAACAGAGATGATTAAAGCTTTAGAAGAATTTGGATTAGAGAAAGTCGCCAGACTGCTGAACACATTATATGATACTGGAGATATACCTTCTGAATTATGCAATTCTGTATTTATTGCAATCCCAAAGAAATCAGGAACCTTGGAATGTGAACAACATAGAACAATTAGTATAATGAGTCACATGACAAAGATTTTGTTACTAATTATCATGCAAAGAGTGAGGAAGAAAATACAACCTGAAATAGGGGAAGAACAATGTGGGTTTGTGGTAGGAAAGGGTACAATAAATGCCGTGTATATGCTGCGAACAGTTATTGAACGTGGTATAGAAGTAAACAAGGATATACATATTTGCTTTATTGACTACTCTCACGATGTTCTTTATTATAAGTGCGTGAGATGGTCGTTGTCTAGGTAACGATGCTCCTGGTGTGTCAATTGAGCTATCTAACTGTCTCACAATGTAACTCACCCCAGTAATACACATCCATCAGTCATTACACAAGATTGAGTTGGCGCACATAATCCTTTAATACAGAAAGAACACGGACAAACGGAACACAACTGTATATCCAGAAACAATATAATCCATAGAATATAAATATCCTCCTCACAATTTAACCCGTACACATCACTGTCTTCTCACGGCCTGCTTCATATCAATCCACACGACAGGTAATCCAGCTACTATCCACAGCTGGACCTCACACATCACAACCCACACACTGGGTCTAGTCTCCCCTAACTATAAACCCACTCTGGGTTCAGGCCTCCATTAACTATCCAACCCCCACTGGGTTTCAAGCCTGTATTCACCACTGGGAGAACAACACAACAAAAGATCTGACCGCAGTCAGTCTAAACTCCCACGTATTAGCCCACCGATCAGCTCGGCGCTAAAACATCAACTGCCTGAAGTCCCTTGACTTCACACGAACCGAACCTCAGTCGGTCTCAGCTTCCACTGACTAGTCAAAGTTTTCCACTGTCTTTTAACCCTGCTGTGTAGCCCCTCCCTGGGCTCCCAACAACATTACACCCCAGCCTAAAACTGTCTTCTCCTCCCATCCATCCTGGGGTCTTCACTCACACCCTCACCCATTATTTCTCAGGGTTGATTGTTTTTCTCGTAGCCAGGTCACTCACCTTACTGTCAATGACCCAGGCATATGTCAACTACACAAAGGCTTTTGATAGAGTTAGACATGTCAACATGGTGGGTATGCTTGCAGATCTACAAATTGATGGGAAAGACATTAGACTTATAAAAAACATATATTGGAAACAACAAGCTGCCATAAGGATTGATAATGAAGTGGGACATTATCAACCTATTAAGAGAGGTGTTAGGCAGGGATGTGTAATGTCTCCAGATCTTGTTTCCCTATACAGTGAAAATATTTTCAGAAATGTAGAAGATATAAATGGAATCAGCATTGGCGGAAGAAACATAAATAACATTAGATATGCAGATGATACAGTATTAATTGCAGACAATGTACAGGATCTGCAACAATTAGTAGACGCTGTGGTTGTACACAGTGAGCAGCTGGGGTTGGAATTAAATTGTAAGAAGACACAGGTTATGGTCGTCACTTGGAAGAACGAAGTACCACAATGTAATATACAAGTAAATGGGAATATTCTTCAACAAGTGAATCGATACAATTATCTCGGAACAGTCATAACATCTGATGGGAGATGCCTTGAAGAGATTAGAACAAGAATCGCCATGGCGAAAGTAGCCTTTAGCAAGATGAAAAACATTCTGACCAATAAAAAGATGTCAATTGAAACGAGAAAAAGAGTGTTGAGGGGGTACATAGAGCCTGTTCTTTTGTATGGATGTGAAACTTGGACAATGTGCAGTCAAGCTGAAAATCATTTGATGGCTACAAAAATGTGGTTTCTGAGGAAAATGCAAAGAGTACCATAGACAGATAGAAAAACCAATGACCAAGTACTACAGGAGACAAATGAACATCGTAAACTGATTAGAGAAATTAGACGAAGACAATCAAAATTTTTTGGACATGTTATGAGAAGAAATGGATTGGAGAACCTATTGACAACTGGCAAGATAGAGGGGAACAGACCAAGAGGAAGACCGAGAGGAAAATACCTGGATGGCTTGGCCACGTGGCATGGA
>JACEFZ010002526.1:661352-688852 GCA_014155875.1 Cepaea nemoralis | reverse complement strand
ATGAGTATACAGAAAATATTATTAAGAATTGAGAAAGGAAACAAGAAAGGAAATACCACTTGAGCTAGGAATAGTGCGGATTAATTTATGAGAAGATTCACGAACAACTGTATAGGCGTTTTTAGGAGATTGTGTTTCTAATGGAGTATTGAAGAGCAGACAGATTTATATATGTACTTTATAGATTGTTCCAACGCATTTGATTGAGAGCATAATACATATATATCCAATATGTAGAAAACGTGTCTGTCTGTCTGTCTGTCTGTCTGTCTGTCTGTCTGTCTGTCTGTCTGTCTGTCTGTCTGTCTGTCTGTCTGTCTGTCTGTCTGTCTGTCTGTCTGTCTGTCTGTCTGTCTGTCTGCATTTGTCTGTGTATGTGTCCGTTCGTCCGTCCCTCCTTCTTTCTGTCAGTGTGCGTGCTTGTGAATGCGTGTATGTGTGTCTGTGTGTCTGTTTTTCAATATTCCTGTGCGCAAGCGTATGTAATTGTTTATGAATGTGTATGTGTGAATTATAAAATCTATTTTGATGTGAAGATTATCTTATGCTTTCTTGTTTGTGTATTTATTATTATTATTATTATTATTATTATTATTATTATTATTATTATTATTATTATTATCATTATTATTATTATTAATTATTATTATTATTATTTCAACATCTTTATTTATTTTTCAGACTTTCCGTATTTTCGTTTCCCGAACTTGCGGGTTTTCTGCATGCTGTTCTTTCAGAAATGTCAATTAAATATTTGTTTTTGTAATATTCCCATTTGCTAGCTTAGGTTGTGTTTTTCCCGTTAGCTTTGAACTCTAGGGTAGTCCATACATGTGCTGCTACTTGTGGAGTGCACTGTATTGTGGTTTGCGGGTTGATTCGATTTTCATGTTACCTGTTTCCTTCTCCATCTGGCGAACCCACTCCGACTTCTGAGGTACTTGTAACTTACGTCCCCGAGTCAGGAACGAGAAGTCACCATTTAAGTCCAACTGCCATCGAATTCAGTGGAACAGAGTTTATCAACATACAACATTCTGCGGTGTACGAAGCAAGAGGAATATTGATACATTAGCCAACTTAACAATCCGAGACCGAGTAAGAAATGCTACTATCAGACAGACTGTGGGATCAACACCTTGTGCCACATTTATTGAAAGACAGAAGATCAAGTGGTTTGGCCATGTTGTTAGAATGCAACATCAGCAACTACCATCACTGGCCTTACATCAAAGATCATCTGCGACGAGACCACGAGGACGTCCAAGAAGAAAATGGATTGACGACATCAGAGACATTGTACAACCACACGGAATGACACTATCCAGTGCCGTCCACCGGGCGCTGGAACGCAAATTATTCCTCCCAACGACGCTTGACGGCAGAAGTGGAAGATGATGATGATGATGACAATCAAATTTAAGAGTGACTTCATACAAAAAATTCCAGGTAACCAGAACTTACAGATATAAGCCAAATTACATACATCTGACACCACCATTTCTTCACTGGAATATTTCGCAATTATAACGTTGCTATATGTGGACTTTGGTGATAATCAAATCTAGAAGACTCCGATCACCATCAAAAATTGTAAGCTACGTCACTCGTTTATAGCAGATCATAACAAGATGAAATCTTTGCCTAAGAAAAACCATCAATAATTGCACTGGTTTGCGTTACCTTAATGTTATATATAATCAAATGAAGACGCTATATAAAGCCGTATATGAACTGCAAGCCAAAGTCAACTTATCCTACAACCAGATCAAAAATGACCGTGTCTCCACCGAGATAAATAGACAGCTCTGCAGTTGAGCAGAGCGGGACACTCACTTGTCCTCACAGTCGGAAATGGCTGTCAAAGATTGAGGTAACAACCCTCCATGTGGATGTGGAAGGTAAGAGGAAACCACCCCATTATTTTCCCAAGACTTCATTGACAAAACACATTTCAGAGACAGTAAACGACATCAATGGCTACCTTAGGACATCATCGTCCGGTAGGGACAGTCTTGAGCCACAGGTGACACTAAACTGTCATCCAACTACTGAAGGCAAAATCATAACTAAAACACATAAATTTAAAATAGGTACATGGAATGTTAGAACGTTAAATGAGTTTGGAAGGTTGCACAATGTTATAAGTGAGATGGAAAGCATGAAATTGAATATCCTATGCATACGTGACGTGAGATGGAAGGGATCGGAAACAATTATAACCGACAAACACACAATAATTTATTCTGGAGGGAATATACACGGAAAAGGAGTAAGACTAATATTTCATAAACAAACAGCCAAGTCAATTAATGGATACTGGTGTATTTCATGTACAGTTATTATGATCAAAATGGAAGGCAAACCAATATATATATATATATATATATATATATATATATATATATATATATATATATATATATATATATATATATATATATATATATAATGTACAAGTATACGCACCAACAACAAGCAGTAGTGATGATGTAATACAACACTTTATGAGATGAAGTAGAAATGGCGATGTCTCAAATTAAATACAAATAATAAAATAAAAAATAATACTAGAAGATTTCAAAGTAAAAGTAGGAAAGGGAAAAATGGAAAATGTAGTGAGGAATTATGGTTTAGGTACACAACATCAAAGAGGAGAGCAGCTAATAGAATGGGCAAATACCAATGATATGATAATTGGAAACACCTGGTTTAAACATCATAAAAGACGAATTTGCACATGGAAGAGCACTGATAAGAAAATAATTAATCAAATTGGCTACATACTTATTAATAAAAGGTTTAGAAATGTGTTAATTAATGTAAAGACAATGCCGGGTGCTGACTGTAATAGTGATCATGTACCACTATAAGGGCTAATAAAATTAAGACTGAAGAGAGGGGGAAAAAGTGATTAAGAACATGAGACTTAATAAAGAGGTTTTGAAGGTAGATAAAGAAATTCAAGAATAATGCAAAGTGACTGTGAAAAACAGGTATCATTCAATAGCTAAACTACAGAGTAAGAACGAACAATGGGAAATGTTAAGGGATTCCATTCATCAAACGAGCAAAGAAATATTACCGGAGAGAAACCAAACAGCTCAGGAAAAAAAATGGATGACTGAGCAAATCTTAAAGTTGATGGCCAAAAGAAAACAGAGTAGAAATGACAAAGAAGAATATGATAAGATAAATTAAGAAATAAGAGACAATTCTGTGAAGGCAAAAGAAAATTGGTTAAACGAGCAGTGCAAGAAAACTGAATTAAATTCTATTAAGGATACAAAAAACATGCACAGACAAATCAGTGGGCTCATGGGAAGAAAAATAAGAATATATACCGGGTTTTTAAAATCAATAACAGGAAAGATATTACTGGAGGAAGATGCTGTAATAAAGAGGTGGAATGAATATATACGAGAATTATATGATGGAGAAATGGAAAAATTAATAGAAGAAAGTAACTTAGAAGGTCAACCTATTCTAAAAGAAGAAGAAAGGGAGAATAGCTGGGCCAGATGAAATCACAGTAGAAGAATTAGAAGTACTGGGAGAATTTGGAGTAGGTATATTAACCAAAATGTTGACTAATATATACGGCAGTGGATATCTACTAAGCCATGTGCTGAAATCTGTATTTCTAGCCATAACAAACAGACAATGAGCAATTGAATGTGACGATTTTCGAAGAATTAACCTCATAAATCAGGTCACTAAGCTTCTACTCAGAATTATAATGAGAAGAAATATGAAAGAAAATGGAAATGGAAATTGGTGAAGACAAGTATGGATTTGTGGAAGGAAAGGCTGCAAACACAGCAATATTTAGTACAACAAAATGACCTGATTAAAATGTTAGAAGATATTAACACTGATGAGAAGGATCTCAGAATAATAAAGAATATTTACTGGAACCAAGTAGCAGCAGTTAAAGTGGAAAATGAAGAGGGCAATTATGAACAAATATGGCTGGGAGTACGACAGGGGTGTGTTTTGTCACCGGATCTCTTCTCCCTCTATAGTGAAGTAATAATGAGACTGATCAAAGAGAAGCCAGGAATACTATTCGGAGGTTGTAAAATAAGTAATATACGCTATGAATATGACACAGTATTGGTGGCGGATAATGCAAAAGATCTACAACAATTGTTGGACATAGTAGTAACAGGGAGTGCAAAGAAAGGACTCTCCTTGAATATCAAGAAAACAGTAACAATGATGATATCAAAGAAAAAGGTGGAAATAGAAGGGAAAACTTTTTAAACAAGTAGATAATTTGACATACTTAGGGGCATTTATAACATCAGATGGAAGATGCACAACAGAGATTAAAAGCAGAATAGGGCAAGCAAAAGTTGCATTTCAGAAAATGAAGAATATCGTATGCAATAAGCCACTATCATTGAATGTAAGAAAGAGAGTGCTGACGTGCTATACAGAACCTGCTTTGCTGTATAGCTGTCAATCTTGGAATGTAAATAAACAAATTAGGAAGACCTTAGAAGCAACAGAGATGCGGTTCCTGAGAGAATGTTGCGAATTCCTTTTACTGTCAAAGTAACTAACAAAGACTGCCTGAAAGAGGTTAATGAAACTAAAACATTATATACAACAATAAGAAAGAGGCACACAGCTGTCTTTGGTGGTGTGATCAGAAGAGAGGCACTGGAGAACATCATGACAACTGGAAAGCTCGAGGGGAAGAGAGGCAGAGGCAGACTAAGTGAAATGATGCTGGGTGAATTGGTACGGTGGCATGGAGGAATATCATCAGCAGAGCTGATCCAGAAAACCAAAGACCAGTATCTGTGGAAAGTCAAGAACGCCTACGCCAACCGTTATTGCACTTGCTGATGCCATCACCTCGCCATCAGCGCACATGAAGTTTAAGAGCAAACGATCTTATCCACCCGGCCAAGCTGACCTCGTCTAGTTTAGTATTTTAATAAAGATTGTAGTTGAAACAGTCGCTTCTTTCTGTGTGTGTTTTCTGTCGTCGTGCGAACCTGTTATACGAAGGTGCTTCACATCAAATTTCAATAAACTATGCCATTGTCTTGTAACCTGTCAATATTGTTGATAAGGCTGTCAAGAGTGTTAAGCACGTGACATCACCTTGCAGACTACACAGTGACGTCATAAAGACAGTTTAAAGATGGTCGCCCCACTTTTGACATGCACCAAAGAGGAGCAGCGTTCTCTTATCCGTTTTTTGATCAGTGAATGGGTGAAACCTATAGAAATTCATCGGCGAATGAAGGTCCAGTATTGTGATGCATGTCTGTCAGTCCGGCAAGTGTATGAATGGAGTAGGTACTTTCAAAACGGCGTGACTTCTGTGATCGACTGTTCACGTTAGGGTCAGGCACACCGAGAAGTGACCAAAAGAATTGTTTTCTATAGGAATCTAAGCACTTTCTCGGCCCTGGAGGACTTGTATTTAACACAGTAGTGACTACATCGAAAGAATGATACATTTGTTCTTTACTTTTTCAGAATATATTCAACAAACGGAGAAAAAAACATATAAAGTTTTCATTTGAATACTCCTCGTATTTTGCGAGTGTTCATTAAAGGGATCACAGAGAGGGGAACACGACAGTCAACTATAGGACTAATTGATCAGAAAGCTTCGGACCAGACCTGGAGATGAAGTACTTGATGATTACGATAATGTAAATATAAATAGCAAAGAATTGTAGGTTACAAATAACGCTTCTCGTAGACAGTCAGGATCTATATGAATCGACAATCGAATCCTCCGCCCATTAAAATAAAACAGGGTGTCAGACAGGATTGCGCTCTCTCGCCAGATGTATTATCTTTGTATAGCGAGAATATAATGCGGTCGATAAAAGGTAAACAAGTATTAGAAGTTGTTAGACAAAAATACGTGATTTGTGTTATGTCGTATTCCGTTGTACTAATAGAAAGATATGAAATTGAATTGTACAAATTAAACTGTATTGAGTCAAGAACCGACATAACAGCACTTGAGACATTTTCATATGTGCTTCTTCCTCATCTTCAACAGCCAGCGAAGAGTCCCAATACTAATTATAAAAATTGTAGTCTGATTATATGTCCGCCTGACCTTTCCTCGGAGTACTGATTGTCGGCCAGATCCTTTGGCCACTCCCAGCCATTTATTTATAACAGTGCAACGGTTATGAAGGCTACATAGGCCGAAGGTCGTGGGTTTGGTCGGCAGAGCTCAGACCTGAAAGTAAAATACTGAAAGAACTGCGTGCAACAGAAAATAGAAGACGCACTGACAAGCACCTCACTAAAATGCAGGTATGACGAGCCGTCGACTAGGATTGTTACCAACAACAACAATTGAGAAGAAACCATCAAGGAGTCCACGAAGTAAAGTCGTATTTTGAAGATTGAGAATTGACACCATCTAGATTTCGGATTAGAAGCTGTTCCATTGGATATTTTAATGATGTCAAAAGACAAGAGAGAGCGGTCTAAGGTTATAATGGGCAAAATGATAAAGAAAGAAGAAATGCAACATCTTCGAAAAATACATTTCTATTGCAACTGAATGTGCCGAGCAACTGTCTTTTTTTTTAAAATATGAACGACCTGTCGTCCCCGGATCACTCTATATGAATGGAGGTAATAAAAGAACACGTTAACCTTGAGCCGAGAAGCTTCTGAGTTTGTTTCCACGTTCCGGTGAGATTTCGTTTTACGTATTTTTGTTGAGATTTGTAATCATCGGTTGAAACTTCATCATTACACAACTAATAGAGGTCACCACTATGTACGAGAACACGGTCGCCATGGGTCCCTCTGTGGCGTTGAGACACTTTAGGTGCAGGTCCTGCTATACATTCTCTCCAGGCTATGATGATTTATCTGTTCATCCACACTATACACATAATCCCAAAGGGCCGTGTCCACATCTGCCTTGAGCACCAATACCCCACCCAACGGGTGCAGACCCAGGCAATATGTCCGCGTGATTGTTTCCCCCACCCCATCAACGTGTTTGTTGTACACATTTATAGATAAAGCAACAACTGAATTTAATATCAAGTATTAGAGGCGGAGAAAGTGTTTTAGTTTTCCTACATATCAAATTGAGGGTTCAAAATCAGCCGCACACGATTTGGAAGCAGACCGCCTTGGGCTGATTTCGATGATATGAGCGTCGGTGGTTCAGAATGCAATGGCAAACTAAATAAAATGTTGTCTGTTCTTTACATGACGTTGCGATCTACCCCATGTTGATTGTCTAAACAATGTTTACTTTTAGTAGTGTGTCATTGTTTTCGGAACGAAAAATCATGTTTAAGAAAAAGATGCAAGTGAAATATTTCAGCCACGTTAAAAGACATGATACTCTTTTTTTTTTTTTTTAAACATACGGGAGGGCAAGATTGAGGGCAAGTGAGCAAGAGGTAGACAACGTTACAAGTAGGAAGATAACATCAAGAGATGAACGAACATCAATCTGACAGAAGGTACAGTCAGGGCGAGAGACAGACAGGGTTGGAGATCCATTGCAGCCAATCCTCATTGTGTTGGCGGCACCTGATTGATTGATTGAATGCTAGCGTGGGGGTCGAACGGCCTACCTCGCCATTTACTGAACGTAAAAATTATCTAGTAAATTACAAATAGTCATACATGTTGGGGTTGATTGCTATGTTCTGTAAAGGACATACAACTAACTTAATGGAAAACAAACGACAGAAACACAAATACCCTGGCCACGACTAAGAAAAGAAGTGACCAGAATGTACAGTGACAGTGAACAGGATACCATTAAATTCAACAGTGTCCCCTCTGTCCTGTACGCACCTTGCAGTCGGACCCGGCTGGCCGACAGCGACTAGTCTCTAAAGCTAGTTCGATTACACGACCTGGGAGTGAATGAAGACTGGTCACTCATGCCAATGGCGTATTTGAAGGTGAAAGAAGTTACAACCAACTCCTCGTGGGAACGGTGAGCAGAGATACTTTAAGATGAGGCGGTGCCACCATCGACGATGAACTGTATTTTTCCTAGCGGAACTTTGCGTTACATTCTGGCAGCGGTATTATACATAGTATACCTGTGCACGCTGTTGGTTTGTCGAGGCTTCTGTCTGTTCCACTTTTTGGGGCAGTGAGAAAAATTTTGTGTGATATTCACTGACACAGGAACGGAGCATAATTGGGCGACCCTTTGCCGTGAAGCTGGAACTGCGACTAAATGACTAACTAACTTTGAAATGGCTGCTGCATCGGAGTACTGAATACCCATGGGAATACCCAATGTGCGGGAATGTCGATCATGATAACATAACACATACCGACGGTAGCACAGCTACCACCTCAATACATGGCATGGGATTGAAGCCAGAAGAATATAGACACAAACTTGCTTGCTGCCTTGTAGTTAGAATGGGGATCAGAGGCTAGGTAAAGCAAACCCAAAAGTAATATTTGTCGAAGTCGTGTAAGACATAGATCAGCGCTGTTCATTTTATGATGTCACAATTGTAACACAATTATTCAACTGTTTATATGATCACTAAAAGCAACAAATAGAAACAAAAAATCAGCACAAACTATTCACAATAACTCAGAAAAGAAAGTATTCCATCGGGTGAAGAAATTTACAAAAAAAATTAAGTTGCATGTCCTTCACAGGACGTAGCAGTCAACCCCAACATTTTCGCTGTTCGTGATTCCTGGGCTCATTTTACGTTCAGTAGTTTGCCACTGCTTTCTGAACGACCGGCTCCTATAGCTTTTTTTCGAAAAAAACCAGTACCGCTGTGTTTCGAACCCGGGTATACGGGCTCACAAACTGCGTTCGCAAGTCCTTAGCCACAGAGACCGGAAATATTTATGTTTAGCTAACCCCAGTCCTTGAAAGAAAGAAAAGTAGTATTGGAATGCACTGTAATACTCACATTATTGTATGCGTAAAGTAAAGTAAAGTAAAGTAAAGTAAAGTAAAGTAAAGTACTTGGGGTGTACTGGGTATATGGTTCCAGCCCTATATTTTTAAAGACCAGTCAACATTCCATGGATGATGTGTCCATTATCACACCTGCAGAGTTTACTTCCCACACACATTTCCTGTTACTTTACGCTGGGTTGGCCAGGAATCCCAGGGTTAAATTAAAAACAATCAACATCAACGGGGATTTAAACCACTTGAAAACCAGGCCGCAAGGCAAACGAACTAGCCACTGTACTGTCGAAGCTTCCTGTATGCGCGTGAATATTGCGCGGTCGATACACAGATATGATTTATGTAAAGGTTGTCGCAAGCAGGGACTTTCGCTGGGGGTGTTTCTGCTCTTAGGTCTTTATATGCGGAGTCTCCGCGGCGAACTAGTTACGAAGGTAGCCTCGCGCTCCGAAGGTTATGGGTTCGATTCCGGACTACCTCGTTCGATTCACGAGTGCAATTTTCTCGGAGACTGCTGAGGGTCGTCGCTGGAGCTACAGAGTTTGTGTTTTGGCGACGCTTTCGGCAGGCCGTCCTGCTGAAATAGACCCAGCCATACATAGAGAGACCCGGTGCAATGAAGTTGATACCTTGCCTTTTAAATACTGTTTACAGGTCTTCGGTTTTCTTTCAAAGCTACGGCATAATGCGGTGGAGTGGATAGTCAATTTCCTCGCTGTCAATCTTTAACAGACAATTCTGGAAATTATTGGGTATCCGTTTTAAGAGGCTGTGTGGACCCCGAAGCCGTTTTCTTCTTCTTCTTCTTCTTCTTCTTCTTCTTCTTCTTCTTCTTCGTCTTCTTCTTCTTCTTCTTCTTCTTCTTCTTCTTCTTCTTCTTCTTCTTCTTCTTCTTCTTCTTCTTCTTCTTCTTCTTCTTCTTCTTCTTCTTCGTCTTCTTCTTCTTCTTCTTCTTCTTCTTCTTCTTCTTCTTCTTCTTCTTCTTCTTCTTCTTCTTCCTCTTCTTCTTCTTCTTCTTCTTCTTCTTCTTCTTCTTCTTCTTCTTCTTCTTCTTCTTCTTCTTCTTCCTTTTATCTTAAAATGATATATAGGCCCTTAACAATCTCATCACAAGCCTTTTGTAAATTTGTTCATTATTGATCCATCGTTCGTCTTCCCCCAACAGATGAAACGAACTGTCACCTATTCCCCCGTGCAGTCAAACCTACAGCATGTAACAGCCCAATCACATCACAGCCCCATAGGAGGGTTCTGCTGCGGCACATGTTTGTTTATCCACTCAGACACTTTGATGTAAAATCAGAAACACCCTGTCTCCAAAGCAAGAAGAACAGAAATAGGTCAGAGAAAGATAGAGAGAGAGAAATAGACAGACAGAGAGAGTTACAATCAATAGTCCTCTTATCTAGCCACGCCGTCTGCCCTGGACATACGTTGTTTAGTAACAAGATTACACGAAGAGAAGTGGAGTCCCACAAAGCAGATTTTCTCTTGTGATATCGAATAAACATTATTACCAGCACGTAGAGCCGTGTCGCCTGGCGCTGGCAGTGGATCTGTATCTTAAGGATGATAATACTGCTGTCTTTCTTCAGCTTCGTTCGCTGCTTTCATCACGTAAAGAGGTGGGAGTGAGAGAGTATTGCAGTATGCATCTGGAACTTATGGTGATGAAGTATAAAGGTTTTGATGTCAAGAGGATCCATTTAATCGCTTGGGTTTTATCCCTCGGACTCGGTCTCTCTCCACATAACACCTGACCGCCTAACGGAGCCGTGGCACAGGGCACGCGCATCGTAGCTCCGGTGACGACTCGCTCCCCTCTTCTCCCACCCTCAGAGGGTCTTCGAAAAATAATTGTAATCGTGAATCGAATGAGGGAGTTACGAGACGAACTCACGACGATCTCAGTAATAGGCAGACGGTTTAACCACTTCACCAAGGAGACTGCCATCCCCTAGCCCCACCCCCTCAAGTATAGGGTGTATTTTTAATGACTGTGCAGTGTTTGAAAATATTGCTGGTCCAAGTTTGTATTCACCCTCTGTAAAGTTTATGCAACATTGTCACTTGTCGTCCCTGGGGGAAAGTGGAATCAACAAGCACACCTGTTAAATATCCTATTTCTCAGTTTCTCTCTGCTGGTGGACCTTTGTCTACATACCCCCCTTATATAAAGTCTCTTTTTATCACTATCTCTCTCTCTCTCTCTCCCTTCAACAGACAATACCCCTCTTCACGTTCCTTCAGCACATACCCCGACTAACATAGGCTTCGAACAAAATGATAAAACATTTATTTCAGAAAAGTGTCAGTTGTGTGTGCGATGTATGGGTGTGAATATATGTGGTGTTCTCTATCTTGAATGTCATAACTGTCATTTAAACTGTCATTTACTGCCAATATAGTACCTTGCGGTGTATGGCAGAGGGGTCTTTGAGCCTGAGGAATAAAGGCCGCCTGGCTAGTGCAGTCGCCGCGAACTGTGCAGGTTTTATCTTGAATGTGTGACAGAATATAGTCTATGATCAGCATCAGAGTTTGTCATCATCATACAGCCATTTCACATCACCATTCACATAACAGGAAATAGCTCACCCAGCGGCGTCTCTCTGACTGATGATTGGTTTCTGGTCACTAGGTTCTGGAAACTTTTGAATAATATAGTCTCCACTGAAGTATATGTTAGTTCGGGTCTTTTACTTATACACATTCGACAATCGGTCAGTTATATAGTCCTGTTATTGAAGAATATAAACACCGGTCCCACAATCTATCGTCTATACACTGAGGATTGTCACTCATGGAAAATGTTAATTATAGTTTTTTTCTTTCTCTATGGTCTATATTAAATAGTCCTCTTCATCATTATTTATTTATATGGAATACTTTCCTTTAGCACCTCACTTAGAGTGATTCAGATTCTTTGGTCATTTTAACTCACAATTGTCTGACCTTGCCAAACATGGTTCACAGCTTGAAATACTTTCTTACTTCATCAGAGTATGCCCAATTGCTTCTGCTCCGATTGGTAACCACTTTCAATTTCAAGTGCAGGGAACCTGCCAAATAAAATACAGCCTGTGAGAGAAACTCAACTCCGACCTATGATATGTGAACTTAGGTAATAGGCTATATTCAGTAAGTAACCTCTATATATCATCCTAGAGCTATACTCTTGTATAAGACAGAGTAGTTCAGCACTCTACCCTATACCAGGTAAAAGAAAGAAACCCTAAAGAAAAACACATAAATCCTATTGTAGACTTATCCTTCCGAGGGCACTTACACATCACTCGCTTCAGCTTAAATCACTATTCAGCCTAATGCGGTCGACACTCTATACTACGGTGACACACAAGTTCACTATGCTAGAGTTCTAATCTACCTCCATCTATAATCACCTTATTTAATCCTTTTTCAGGCCTAGAAGTAAATCATTTAATCCCATGAAGGGACAGGGCTGGTTGTCTTTACACAACCTAGACTCTGTGATATATATTCTATTACGGCACTGAATTAAATCTACACTCCGCCGGTCTTAAGTGCAATCTTCAACTGATTTTAAAACGGTAATTTCAGTCCACAGATATTTGCTTGGACTACGTCACTTGTTTTGCTCTTAACCCATCAGCCTCTGTTCTTTTTCCTTGTCGTTTGATCCCCGTACAACCGTACCGACCACCTTCTTTGATAAAGACGATCTCCCGGTATATCGTTGTTTTTCCGTTGTTCAAAGGACTCGGTTCACAGTATTACAACGAGATCCAACTGTTTGATCCTGCTCCGAACTTACTTGAGATAAACGATCTTGCTGGACATCGGTGATTCTCCTTTGATCTCGTCTAGTTTTCCCGTGGTCACGCGTCCTACGTCTCCGTTACTTCAAATACGAACTCTGGTCTTTGAACTTTTCCGGTCGACAATCTCCCGTTACCCACGGGACTTCGCTCCCGTCTTCAATAAGTACGGCTAGTGTTTAAAGTAACGATCGCTGTCCTTTGAAAATTACAGGAGCGTCAACTTCTCACCACAAACGTTTCTGTCGTTTCATCCATTAGGAGCGACGCCTGCCAGCCATTTCATGACAAACATAATAGGTAAATACAAAACTAACTGGCAGTATTTTCAAACACTGAACAGTCATTAAAAATACACCCTGTATTCTGTTGTGGTTGTTTTAATTATGTAACAGCCGGGTATCGCGGTTATTATACTTAATTACATGTCCTTTACCGGTTGCCATCAACCCCAGCCTGGTTTTTGGGCGATGTTACAGGTTGTAGTTTATTATTGCTTAATGAACGTTAAAGTTCAACTGATGTGACCGGTGTGAGGAACGGGCCCACATCTCCGCCCTCAGCGCACAGGAAGTTTAAGCGCGAGGGCGATAAACCTTTCAGCCACGCGGACTTCTACTCCGATAGATCAAAGCCTTTGCTCACAGCTCGGACCACCTGGGAGCCGATTCATGCCACTTAAGAGTAAAACGGACAACCATTTTTGTTCCAACCAACCCGCCAACCAACCAACCAGCCAACCAACCAATCAGCCAACCAATCAACTAGTCAACAAGCTAACTAATCAGCCAACCAAGAAACCACCCACCCAACCATCCAGCCAACCAACCATCCTGCCAGCCTGCCAACCAAACAACCAATCAGCCACCCAGGCAGCCAGCCAGCCAGCCAACCGACCAGGCAGCCAGCCAACCGACCAGGCAGCCAGCCAACCAACCAACTAGCCAGCCAACAAACCAGCCAACCAACCAGCCAGTCAGAAAATCAACCAACCAATCAACAAGCAAATCCGAAAACCAACCAACCAACCAGCCAACCAGTCAACCAGTCAACCAACCAATCAACCAGTGAACCAGTCAATCAACCAATCAACCAGTCAACCAACCAACCAATCAACCAACCAGCCAACCAATCAACCAGTCAATCAACCAGCCAACCAACCATCCAGTCAGAAAATCAACCAATCAATCAACCAGCAAGTCACAAAAAGACAACCAGCCAACCAACCAGCCAACCAACCAGCCAGAAAGCCTATCAATCATCCTGAAAACCAACCAGCCAACTAACTAGCCAGTCAGAAAGCTAGTCAACCAACCAGCCAACCAATCAACCAGTCAACCAATCAGTTAATCAGCCAACCAATCAACCAGCCAGCCAGAAAGCCAATACACCAAGCAGACAACGCATCAACCATTCAAGCAATCAGTCAACCAGCCAATATCCAACCAGCCAGCCAGAAATCCAACTAACCAAGCAGCCAACCAACAATCCAGTCAGATAGCCAACCAACCAGCAACCCAAACAGCCAGAAAGCTAACCAACCAACCATCCAACCAACCAGTCAACCAGCCATTCAACCAACCAATAAGCCATACAACCAGCCAACCAATCAACCAGCCAACCAGGCAGCCAAACAATCAACCAGTTAACCAACCAACCTACAAACCAGTCAGAAAGTCACTCACCATGCCAACCAATCAACCATCCATCCAACCAAACAACCAACCTGCCAACCAATCTGCCAACCAACCTGTCAAACAATCAACTAGCAAACTAACCATCCAGGCAACCAACCAACCAGCCAACCAACCAACCAGCCAACCAACCAGTCAACAAGTCAACGAATAATATCCTGAACATTAATCAAATAGCTACAGTAAATCTTCTTTATGTTATCACTGCAGCTAAGCTATCAACCATCGGTGCCTGATGTCGGTTCGATTCTGCAGTTTGTGGTGCAAATTTATTAATCTTGTTAGGGATAAATACGTTTAATGGATTCTTAATTATTGCTTGTGGCTAGGACAGATTGTTATATGTATTTGCAAGCTCTCTTAACTGTCAGCGATTTGAATCTCAATGATGGCTGGCAGTCTGGGAACAATCAATTATGTTTTATTGTTCGTTGTATACGTCCTGTTCTCATGGATTCTGTCTATCTGTCTCTCTGTCTGGAAATTCGAGTATGAATTACAAGAAGTGCAGGCAGTATTGTGGCCACTGTAGCGTAGATGCTGGATGCTCGCCTGCCGGTCTGGTGGTTAGTGGTTCGATCAATATCGGGGCGGATTCGAAATGTTATTATTGACCAGGGCTCACAAGTCGAGCCAGCCAGAAATGGAAACCAGAAAATGTTTTGGGGAAGTAAAGGGGTTGGGCATGAAACTGATCATGTCACACACACACACACACACACACACGCACACACACACACACACACACACACGCACGCACGCACGCACGCACGCACACACACACACACACACACACACACATATATATATATATATATATATATATATCCCCTGGTATTTACTGATATATAAAAATATGGGCGTAGCACCACTTGCCCACTGTGCCTTAAGGAGTGTAAAATTATTCGTGATGTTAATTATTTTTACTTACAGGCAGGGGTTAGGAAGGCAGGGGTCATAATGTTAAGGAACCAGGGACCATATCTTATCTCATACAGGGTATATTCTGATGACTATGGGGTGTTGAAAATATTGCCGTTCCAAGTTTTGTATTTACCTTTTATGTTGCATGAACTCCACACAGGGTGAATACAAAACTTGGAACGGCATTATTTTCAAAAACCCCACAGTCATTAAAAATACACCCTATAGAAATGCAGAGAATGCAGTTTAGATCTTTATATGTATTTCATAGCCGTCAGAAATGCTAAGCATGTGTTCAACATCAGAAATTGTAGAACAGTATAAGATATACGGGGCTTCCAGCACATGTGATCCACTTTGAAACATTGTATCATGAACAAGAAGCAGCTGTCAGTGTAGCCGGTAAACGACCAAAATGGTTTGAGGTACAAATCAGGGTAAGATAGAGTTGCATTCTCGCTCCATGATTGGGCAAGATTTCTACAGAAAGTTTAATGAGAAATATGAACAAAATGAGAGCTGTGGCAGTTTTAATCTACTCTTAATTGGTGGAAATTCCATTTCAGAACTCAGATACGCAGCTGACACGGTCCTCTTCGCAAACAGTGCATAGGGATTTGAATAGTTAATCCACCCGGGAAAGTTAACTCGGTCAACAAACACCCGCAGAAGTCGGATGTGTCGGCCTAACGGCGCAAGAACGCAGCTCTGCTGTAAACAGGCACAACGCAACTACATCCGAGTGAGAGTCTAATGTCCTTCGAAACGCCCGGGAAGGTTAACTCGGTCAACACACACTAGCAGAAGTCGGATGTGTCGGCCAAACGGCGCAAGAACGCAGCTCTGCTGTGAACAGGCACAATGCAATCACGTCCGAGAAAACTCTCCGGATGAACGCAGAAGAAGAGGAAGAAGAAGTAAAAGAATAAGAAGACTAGTTAATCATGTCTGTCAAGAGATAGTTAATTGCATGTCCTTTACAGGATGTCGCAGTCAACCCCATAATTTTAAGCTATTTGTGATTTACTAGGCACGTTTACTTTCAGTAGCTTGCTTTCTGAACGACCGACGCTCATACTATTGTATGAAAATCATAATAAGGCGGTCTGCTTCCAAATCGCGTGCAGTTGTGTTTCTAACGTGGTATGCGAGATTGCAAATCGCGTTCGCAATGCCTGCTCCAATGCGCCCGCTGTCTAGTGACATAGTGAAAACCAAAATGTTTTTTCTTGAATTTAAGATGGAAAAAAAAAACATAACATTCACAGAGAACACTAATGTCAACCACAAATCGCACTTAACGTTGGCGAAATTGAAAGTGTCAGTCTTTGAAAATCTTGTCTTCTTAATTTTTAATAGCGGGTTAAAAGGCAAGGTATCGACTTTATTGCACTGGTTTTATCCCACAAGACTTTGTCTCTTTCCACCGGTCGACTTGTAGAATGCGTCTCACAAAGCACGAACTTCGTAGCTCCAGCGACTACCTCCGGGAATCTCCGAGATAATCGCGCTCGTGAATCAGACGACGTTGCCAGGAATCAAACCCAAGACCTTAGGAGCGCGAGGTAGGCTGCGTAAGCAGGTGGCCATGAAGACGCCCGTCGCCTTAATTAATCATGAGTACTCTCTAAAGGATCTTCGTGGCGAAGAGGTTACTAACTGTTAACTCTCTAAAGGAAGTCAGTTGGAGACTGGACATAGCAGTGCACAGGTTAAACAGTATAGGAATCTATGGCATAACACCTGCAAACATAGCTTTACTGATTCAATGCCAGGGGATAATATATCTCTAAATATAATACTTGTTCCTTTGATTGCGTTCCAGATTTGGTCCAAACCTACGTTTTGTTTGGCATGGAATAATTTAAATGAGATTTGAGAACATACATCTTCCTCGTGGCAACATACGAATATGGCTCTCTGACCATTTCTCAATAAATAATGAAGAACACTGCGAGTGTGAACTCAAATGTGACAGAAACAATCTTAAAATTCTGCTGAAGAAGAAATATGTTGGTATTCCACAAGGATTCACATCGGAAGCAACTGTCACATAAACAGCATCTTGACTCTGAAACTCGGAAAATATTGTGACCATGTTAAATGCCACAGTGATTTAGAAAGAGCATTATTGAAGTCACTATTGAGGGATTGAGTGGTCTAGAGGTATGTGTCCGCCTTGAGGGCTGGAGGTCCCGGGTTCAAGCCCCGATGAGGGACGGGAGTTTTCACGTGGACTTCTAGTCAGAAAAATTTCCCCTAGTCTCTGGGTAGTGAGATCGGACGCCCGTTTGTATTGTTGCGCACGCAAAACAATCCCTTGGCAGTTGGAAATCGAAAAAGAGTAGCCTAACGGAGCTGCCGGGTAAAATTTCGAGTTAAAAATCTGCCCAAATTATTTCAGGATCCACACCGGTGCTACGGAGTTCGTGCACTGAGCTGAGATTCTCCGGACTCAGGCTTGAGTTAGGAGTAGATCGGGGCACTTATGCCTTGATGTTGATCCATCGACTAAACTAAACTAAACTACTGAAATCATCATTTCTGGAAGAGATCGACTGGAAGTTAGACAAATGACACTAAAGACACCTGGGCCATGAAAATATGTGAGGCAGAGAAATGTAGAAGGGAATGTTAGTCTTTCAGCGAGGCCGTGATGGAAGCAACAGTCTTGAAAGGATCTGCTACATGTTTTAAATAAGAGTGCCTTGTCTTTTAAAAAGTAGTCTTTGCAAGATGGAAAACATACTGGCCAATAAAAAGATGTCAGCTACAACGAGAAAAGAGTGTGTTAAAGTGCTACACAAAACCTCACTTGTGTATGGATGTGAAACGTAGACAATTAGCAACAAAATGAACATCTCTAAAAAGCTCTTACTAGGACAAAGACGTAGTACGTCCGAAGGCGTGGAAAATAAGTCCTTAACTTGATTTATTATTCACATCCAATCTCTTGCAGGCTGATCGATTCATTGCTCGTGTGAAAGGCAATGACTGCGGTAATGACATATTGATAGATGTTTGATAGATCAGGGAGTAAAGCACAAGAGTAGTGGAAATAAATCAATCAGGCGCCGTCTACACAATGAAGGTTGGCTGCCTTAGATCTCCAGCACTCTCTATCTCTCACCCTGGTTGTACTCTGAGAGAATGCTGTTCCTTCATCCCTTGATGTTAACTTCCCACTTGTATCATTGTCTATCTTTTGCTCGCCTGTCTTTCAGCTCTTCCATCTAATATAGTTTTTACAAGAATTCCATATTTGTTAATGTGGCTAACAGTTTTAACTTATCTAATTTTTAGTGGATATTTTTTGGGCACGTTATAAGAAGAAATAAACTAGAGAACTTGATGATAACTGGCGAGATGAGGGGAAAAGAACAAGGAGAAGGCAGAGAAGTAAATATCTGGATGGCTTGACCAAGTGGTATGGTCGAGACAAGAACACTGAGCTGATCCACGACTCTGGTGATCGTATGAGGTGGCGAAACATGACCGTCCACGCTTATCGGTATGTCACATCATGATGATGTCTCTTATTTTATCTATTTCATCTACTGTCTTGTAAATCCTAGCCTCTCAAGAATCTCTGAATTTGATTGTATTTGCTTCAGTGAAATACGACCTATTCGTCTGTATATCCACATTTGCAGAGCTTCAATTCAACGTTCCAATCCCATGTTCATTGTCCAGGTTTCTGCGCTAAATAAAGTGCAAATGTTTTCCCATAGATATTCCCATAGCAGATATTACTATTTAGGTTGAGTTAAGTCAAGAACCCACATCACAGCACTCGGGACAATCCCATAGTCTTCCGTCCTCATGTGCAACAGTCAGCGAAGAGTCCCAGTACTAATGGTATCAGTAGAAGTCTGATTATATATCTGTCTGGCCTTTCCTCGAAGTTATGAGTGTCAGCCAGATCCTGTGTTCACTCCGCAGCACCATTCTTTCCATACATGATGATCTACCCGCTCGTCTGCACTGTACACACGGTCCACAGGGCCACGACCACATCTGCCTTATCATGCTCTAATACCCAACCAGGTGCTGCAGACTCAGCCAACCTGTCCGCCTGCTTGTTTCCTGGAACACCAGCATGTCCTGGGGGAAAATCCAATAGATACTCTCTATTTCTTTATTGTTATATTGAAGCCTGCCACTCTGCCCGAAGCATGCCGTTGGGATGTGAAGTGTTAGGCCTTCTTATATTCTAGCCAATAATACATGAGGTGAGGTAGTCACTTCTCTTCCCAATCGCCCTTCTTTCTAAGGCAATTCCTGTAAAATTTTGAAAATTGTCTGGTACCAAACCTTATGAGGCTGGGTCAGCCTCAGAGCAGTACTGGGATTGATCCCAGACCACTGTTCTTGCAGGCAAACGTAATAACCCCTAGACCTCCGCGGTAGCTTATCATTATCATTGTCCAGTGTCTTGTCGACTGCTGTGGGTGATCATTATCATCAGCAAGTGCCACGCTGGCTGGCGTAGGCGTTCATAACTTTCCACAGATCTCGGTCTTTGGTTTTCTGGATCAACTCTGCTGATGATATTCCCCCATGCCACCGTCTCAATCTATCCAGCATCTTTTCTCTTGGTCTGTTTCTCCTTCTCTTCCCCTCGATATTTCCAGTTGTCACGATGTTCTCCAATGCCTCTTTTCTCGTCACATGACCAAAGAAAGCTGTTTGTCCCTTTCTTATTGTTGCGTATAATGTTCTAGTTTCATTAGCCTTTTACATGCAGTCGTTGCTAGCTACTTTGGCAGTCCAAGGAATTCACAACATTCGTCTTAGGAACCACATCTCTGTTGCTTTCAAGTTCTTCCTAATTTGTTCATTCACATTCCACGATTCACCGCAATACAACAATACAGGTTTTGTATAGCACTTTAGCACTCTCTTTCTTACATTCAATGATTAGTGCCTTATTTGCAAAGGATACTCTCGTTTTCCGAAATGCGACTTTTGCTTGCCCTATTCTGCTCTTAATCTCTGTTGTGCATCTTCCAGCTGATGTTATAAATGCGCTTAGGTATTTAAAACTATCCATTTGGTTAAGAATCTTCCCTTCTATTTCTATTTCGCATTTTGGTGTCACCTTTTTCTTTGATGTCACTATTGTTACTGTTTTCTTGATATTCAAGCTAGATTCATTTCTTTGCACTCTCTGTTATCACAATATCCAACAATTATTGTAGATCTGTTGCATTATCCGCAACCAATACTGTGTCGTCTGCATAGCGTATATCCGTTATATTATAACCTGCGATTACTACTCCTGGCTTCTCTTTTATTTCTCTTATTATTACTTCGCTATAGAGGAAGAAGAGATCCCATGACATGACACATAACTGTCGTACTACTAGCTTTATTTGTTCATAATTGCCCTCTTTATTTCCCATTTTAATTGCTGCTACTTGGTTCCAGTAAATATTCCATATTATTCTGAGATCCTTCCCATCAATGTTAATATCTTACAACAGTTTAATCAGTGCATCATGTTTTACTTAATTGCGATCTCCGACGGCATGGATCAATGCCTGTGTTGACTCCCTTCCGTGCCATGACACAAGACTATCAAGAATTTTCTCACGCTGTCTTCCTCTATATCCCTTTCCACAAATCTTTCCGGTTGTCTCAACAGCTTCCTGCTTTTGTCTTGTCATAATTTTGTCTTGTCATAATTTTGTCTTCTCATAATTTTGTCTTCTCATAATTTTGTCTTCTCATAATTGTGTCTTGTCACTAATACCTGTGCCATATAGTAGTATCTACTAATATAAATATATCATTAGATAGTCTCGTTTTATTGTGTTATTTATTTCTTATGTTGTTTAGTGGTGGGCGGACGTGGGCGAGCAATGGACAGGGTTGATATGCTGAATGTCCTCAGAGTGGCAGGCCTATGAAACAAATCAAATGATGACTATGAATATGCAACCTAGGCCAGACTGCAAGAACATCAAGGCAAAAAAGGGTGAAACCTGACAACAGAGCAATGTAGTGGGCCAAAGAAGAAGAATAAAACAATAGATAACTGGCGCCATCAACCGCTATACTCTGAGGGAGATAGTGAGGCGGAGATACGAGCGTGTATGGGCTGAATACAGAAATATCAATCGGGGAAGCCCTTGAGGCCACTAAGACAATTCATAAATAAACACACGTGTATTATTTGGCTCTCATATAAGTAGAAGAATGAAATAGAGACTAGAGGACGCCCTAGACAATCAAGTATTGAAAGCTACTTCGACGCATGGCCAACTAGACAGCCCTAAACTAGACATCATGCGTCCAAGTGCATGCACGTGTTCCTACGACGAGGCGTTGTCGTCGTTTGCTGATCTCAGGTTCGAATCTCGGTCAGTAACTATAGTTTTCACTTCTAGATGAAAGGGTTGCGAATGCAATTCGTAATCCCGCATATCGCGTTTGAAACACAGATTCGGACGATTTGGAAACAAACCGCCTTGCGTTGGTTTCCGTACAACTGTATGCGTGTCGGTCGTTCAGAAAGCAATGGCAACCTACTGAAATTAAACGTGTCCAGGAATCACTAAAAGCAAAAAAATATGCTGGGGTTGACTGGTACATCCTGAAAAGGATATCTAACTAATTTTTTCTCTTAACTATGTACTGTATAACAGTTCGATTTATCATCTCATCTCATCTCATCTCATCATGTTCCTCTTGTACCTTGCGGTGTCGAGGTGAAGTATAAACAGCGGGAGAGTGTCCGCTTATGGGCTTCATGTATCGATATTCCCATGGACTCTGTTATTCCCTGCGTCCATCGTTTACGTGGTCGGCCTCTTCCTCTGCTTCCATCTGGTCTGTACATCATTGCTTGTTGTGGTATACTGTTAGTTGGTAACCTACTTGCATGGCCAAACCATTTGACTTGCTGCCTTCTAATAAAATCTAGTGCAGCTATAACCCTCACTTTAGTCCTGATTTCGTCATTTCTGATCTTATCTCTTCTTGATACATTGAGTATTCTTCTCAGGAATCTCATTTCTGTTGTTGTGATTTTTCTTTTCTCTTTTTCTGTCATTGTCCAGGTTTGGCATTGGTAACATAGAGTTGGTAGGAAGATTGTGTTGTAAAGTGCTTTCTTAGTAGTTATTGATACATGTTTGTTCTTTAGTATTGGTGCCATTTGTCCAATGAGTTGGTTTGCCTTATTGCATCTATTTTCGATCTCGTCTTCTGATTTGCCATTTGATGATATTATACTTCCTAGGTACTTGAAACTCTTTACTTGTTTCAATGGATGTTCGTTTAGGTGAATCATTGTTGCTTTTTCTTCTTTAGTTATAGTCAATACCTCTAGTTTTACTTGTGCTAATTTTCATGTTATGTTCCCTACACATTTCGTTTAGACTATTCATGTGGTCTTGTAATTCAGCTTCTGATTTTGCTATTAGTGCTTGGTCGTCCGCAAACAGGAGTTCTCTAATGGTTAGATTTGCAGATGGTTCTTCTTCTGTGTTCTTGTCATGCGGTGTTCTTGCGGTCTCTGTTTGGCTGGTTTCTTTACATATGTTGTTTATATATGTTATAAACAAAGAGGAGGACAGGATACAACCTTGTCGTACTACCAGGATCTTATGGTGAAGGGTTCTGAGTGTCCTCCAGTTGCTCTCACTATGCATTCACTGTTGTTGTATAAGCTTCTGCATAAGTTCATTAGATCTGTACTCACTCCATATGTAGTGAGAATAATCTGTCGATAACGAGAATGATAGAAGAGGAGGCGGTAATCACATAACAAACACTGAATTAGATGTGTAAAGAGACAAACTTCAGCAGTGTGAATAGAGAAATGATGCTGAAGATCGCTTACGACTGACCATCAATGTTAGGAGGCAACTGATTAAAATGGTGACACACCGTCGGCGCAAGCGATCTGGTTTCATGTGGCGACCATTTGACGTCAGCATAAATTATTCTCCGGAATGTGATAAAACTGGCGTCTGTTTGTTGGGGTCGTGATGATGCCCACAGATCGATATCAACGACAATGTTAACAATCTCGCAACTAGACGATGTAATAATGTTTATGAAATTGTTCAGGGAATGCGTTATTGCAGCTCTCGTGAGTGGTAGCGGCGATAGTGTGGTGGCTAGACGCTCGCCGGCTGGTTAAATCGTCATGAGTTCGAGTCCCTATCGCGGCGAATTGTCCAAGTTGAACTGGGATCCCAGGCTGACTGAGGCTAAAATATGCACAAGGAAATGTCTTGCAGTAAAGACGGTTGGTGTGAGACTGACCACATCACCCATTGAATGACGAAAGGTCTATACAAATATGGGTCTGCACCATATGTCCGATGTGCGTAAGGCATATACAAGGGTTCTCAAGGTTTAGTTACTAATTATCCACGATACACATCCATATATATGTTACAACTGGTTCTTTTACTAATTAGTATCTAAACACCAAAAGACATTCCAGCGATAAGTAAATAAAAATTGTAGAGGACATTGTTTACAGACCTTGAGTCTTATTGGGCATTTGCTGCTCATCGTCATCCTGTACCATGCCGATAGGCGTGAGCGGTCATGTTTCGTCATATTACATGATCACCAGAGTCGTGAGTCGGCTCTGTGGTCTTGCCTCGACCATACCACATAGCCAAGCCATCTAGGTATTTACTTCTCTGCCTTCCATTCTTCGTTTCCCTCAAACTTGCCAGTTGCCACCAAGTTCTCCAATGTATTTATTCTCATAACGTGTCCACAAATGTTGACTGTTTACATTTAATTTCTCTAATCAGTTTACAGTTTTCATTTGTTTCTTGTAGGACTTGGTCATTGGTTTTTCTGTCCGTCCATGGTTTTCTTTGCATTTTCTTCAGAAACCACATTTCCACTACCTTTAGATGTGTTTTTCAGCCTGTATGCTCATTGTCCACGTTTCAAATCCATACACAAGTACAGGTTCTATGTAGTCAAAATAATCCAAGCTAGGATACAGATTCAGAGAAGTACCTGTAATATTGTCATGTTGTGTTTCATGTAGTTTTGTGTCGCTTTGTGTTTGTTTGTTTTGTGCTGACGAAGGCTTTAGCTGCAACGTCCAATTTGTTTCTTGTAATCGTGTTTTAGTAAAGCTCACAATCTACTTCTCGTTTGTTTGTTTGTTTGTTGATTAATTCATTGCCAGGTTCTATGTAGCACTTCAGCACTCTTTTTCTCGTTGCAAATGACATATTTGGTGCTGTTCCCATATTTTGAAAGACCAGTTGGCACACCAGTAGTGAGTCCACGTCAGTTTGACCAAATCTGCCTCAAAGCGAATGGGAACTCGTGGTCACCACTCGGCAGGCAAGCGTGCTAGCAACACTGCACTGTCACAATTCCTCCTACTATCGATTCCTGCGGTAACAAACACAAAGTATTACAAACAACACAAGTGCATATGCCAGGAAGACTTCGTCACAATCAGAAAGAGCTCCGTGAGATGTGTTAAAAACTACCCCCACCCCCCCCCCCCCCCCCCCACCCCCCCCCAAAAAAAAGACATTCCAAAGTGGACGCACGAGAAGTGGGCATACACTGGCGCATTTAAAGCAAGCAATAGAACGGATTAATGCAAGAAGACTTAAAAGTACAGCTGCGAAAAATGAACATAGGAAACCTATAAAATATATTGCGCAAAGAAAGCAATTATGAGGAACTCGACAGCGACATAAGAAGCGCCAAAAATATATAGTGTAGATGGAATACAAACAGAGCAAGTCAAATAATAACACGTACACGAGAACGCAACCGTATGTTAATAAAAAAAATATCCTACTGTAAAAATACAGAGATGCAAGGATGGGAAAGTGCATGCATTTTCCATGTGCATTTATCACAGCATTTCATTAGCGAATCCCGTATTAGACAGATCGTCTCTGATATATCTTTTAACGCGTAAAAACACGCCTGACATCAAACACACACACACGCACATGCACGCGCAAGCATGTGAGTGTGTGTGTGCGTGTGTAATTGGGAGATCAGATATGGAGATATATTATCTTTGAGATTTTTTTTTTTTTTTTGCGTTCGCTGGCTTTTAACTTCAGCGTAGTCCATAACACGAGCCACTACTTCTAGTAGCACGAGACTAATTTTTGCGTGTGGATTAGCTTCCCCTATTACCAGTGTCCCTCGCCATCGGGAGAACCCACTCCAATTTCAGAGGTACTGAATCGGTTAATTACAGTGGTTTGGAGGCAGAGCACCAGCCCTGGGAAGATCTACACACAAACATGTTTCCCTTTCCTTCCTTCAGAGGTGCATCGTCCTTGTCCGTATACCTTGCTGGACATGGAGTTGTGTTCATGGTAGAATTTTCACTTCAGAAATGTGCAATGGATGCCGCTTTCTGTTCCATGATTAATCGGGACATTCTGTGCCATATATTTATTTGTCTTCTGAAATTCACCGCAACACATTTATAACAATGACGAGCTTTCCCGTTCAGCAATATTTTCTCTCACAGGACCGATGTGTTATTTAGTTGGACAATAGTTTTGTGGATAATTGCACCGATTCGTCATTTACAGGACACACATGCGATGAACAATATTTATCCATAAATATCTGAGTGGACTGATGAGTGTCCTAAGCTTGACCACTTCAAGGATTTAGGTCGCCATCTTCTCTGATGGACCACTGACTCCAAGATCTCCTGCAGGCTCGATCCGTACTTAGGATAGCAATGTATACGTCGTTTGTATCATGGGCGTATCACATTACTTCTTGAGTTGGGTCCCATGAAACTAGCAAAGGAATAGCTGACACCTGCAGTTGGGTACGGGTTAAGGCCTTTATATGCAACATGACGATCTCAGCTTTCCTTCATACTTGTGATCGACATCAGTAGCACGATAGCTTGAATAATGACACGACAGAAGTAATGGTACTATTGTAGAACCGGGTCCTGGCCAAACGTGCAGTTAATGTTGAGATAAATATGTAGATACATAGATAACTTCTTCTCCTTCTTCTTCCATTGAGCTCGCTCGCTTTAAACTCATTAATTGCCCATACACACTTCTTCTATAGTCTGTCCGGAAATTTATGCCGTCATTCAAGATCAATTATTTTGAAAACTATCTGTTGCATCGTTATGAAATTTTTCCAGCCGTCTTATATTTACCCCCACCCAAGGAATATGTCTTTGATAGGTCCCAAAACAACTTAAATCATTAAAAGCGGCATCATTCCTTTGATGTTTTGCTTAACAACTAGTGATTTCTTGTTAAAAATGTTATGTTTACGGTAATGAGGACCTGCAAATTCAGATGACAAACAAAGGCGTATCTGGATTCGTATGGGAGTGGGTGCAATCAAAGAAGTAGCTTACAGTCGACAGAATCGGCTGCATTGCACAGGGTTTTTATCCCATATGGCTCAGTTTCTTTCCGCAGCGCGGAAAGCGTCGCACAAAGCACGAACTCCGTAGCTCCAGCGACGACCCTCGGCAGTCTCCGAATAAAATGAATTATGCGGCCCGGACAGACAGACAGAAAGGTAGGTAGGTAGGCAGAAAGATAGGTGGGTGGATGGATGGCTGGCTGGCTGGCTGGCTGAGTGGGTGGATCGGTCGGTCGGTGGGTCGGTCGGTCGGTGGGTGGGTGGGTGGGTCGGCAGGCAGGCAGACAGACAGACAGACAGATAGATTAGATAGATAGATAGATAGATAGATAGATAGATGGATAGATAGATAGATAGATAGATAGATAGATAGATAGATAGATAGATAGATAGATAGATAGATAGATAGATAGATAGATAGATAGATAGATAGATAGATAGATAGATAGATAGATAGATCGATATCGGTAGGTCGGTCGGTTGGTCGGTGGGTGGGTGGGCCGGCAGGCAGGCAGGCAGACAGGCAGACAGACAGACAGACAGATAGATAGATAGATATATTAGATAGATAGATAGATAGATAGATAGATAGATAGATAGATAGATAGATAGATAGATAGATAGATAGATAGATAGATAGATAGATAGATAGATATCTGTCGGTCGGTCGGTCGGTCGTATGTGGGTGGGTGCGCCGGCAGGCAGGCAGACAGGACAGACATATAGATTAGATAGATTAGATAGATAGATAGATAGATAGATAGATAGATAGAATAGATAGAT
>JACEFZ010002526.1:581352-656352 GCA_014155875.1 Cepaea nemoralis | reverse complement strand
AAAGAATATAGGCAGAGTCAGTCAGACAAGATTCTTGACGATCTTGTTGTCTGACATTGAACAATAACAGCACATTTAGTACATTCCGTTAGAGATTACGAGATGGAACATATGATTTCACCAATCAGTTGGCAATTCACTTGATGAGGATGATGATGATGATGATTATGATGATGATGATTATGATGATGATGATGATGATGATGGTGATGATGATGGTGATGATGGTGATGATTCTTGGTTGCAATTTAGTGCACACAATCGGTACATGCCATATTTAAAGTGTGCAAAATTGCATGCTTCTATCTTCATTATTAACTGAGGAAAACGACGTTGTGCATTACTTTCTGAATGCCCCTCGTAGTTTGTGCACTGTGCTGAGGTTCTCCTTAACTGATCTACGAGAGAAGACTAGCGCACACATGGAGATATCCGTGTGGAACTTTAGCGATAATGTCAAGTCTCCTAGCAGGATCCTGTTGTAGGTATGTGACGTGCTACCTCTCACATTCTTACCATCGAAATCAACGCAAAGTAGTCCGCTTTCAAATCGCATCAGCTGATTTCGAGCCCTCAACTCCGTATGTCGAGAGTTTGTATAACGCATTCACTGCTCCGAAGTCACAACCCCGGCACAGTAATAGCAGTCACTCGAGGAATTCAATTGGGAATTCAAGAAGCAGTTGAAATAACATGACAAACACACGTAAGGGTATTGATAGAGTACTCATAGACTACAAAGGAAAGCCGTAGACATCAAAAGGTAGCCTGCACATAAAAGTATAAACATTCAGCGGAACTTGTTATAGCAGAATCAGCTTTGGGACGCCCTTGCCTGTGACTTCAGCTGTCATTGGATGACAGTGACATTTCTTCCGTGACCCCTCACCCCACGTCTATCTTCCTGGTGGAGTTAGATCCGCTAATGTTCCATTTCCCGGGAGAAAAATTGCCTAGATCGTCACGGAGAGCCGTGTAAAGTAATGCGGCCTTCGTGTGTCAAGCAATGCGGCCTTCGTGTGTCAAGTAATGTGGGGTTTCCCATACAACATTTCGCTGTCAGAGTAATGTGATAACAATCAGATGACGTCATAGCGGCACTGACGGCTGAGTGGGGGATAATAAGATTTGTTCGAATGCCTACCGGCTGCTAAGATTTATGCCTCCGATTAGCACGATCGATTTGGGACTCCAATGGCGGACTGGGCTTAAAAATATTGGTTGCCTGGACGTAAAGGTCATTACACACTGGAACCTTGCTATCTTGGCAGACGATAGTATTGTTACATTGTGCTTTTAACAAGGCATAATAACAACAACCCATGGCTGTAGCAAATGTTATACCTCTCCATAACAGAAAGCCTCGGCTGAATTGTTGAGACTGTGTGTTGCCCATACCGCATGATCCCGTTTATTCCAGAAGAAAGGTAATACAAATACTTCTGGAACAAGACAAGCTGCAGAAGCTGCCGGATCAGCAAAGCATGGCTGTAACAGACCGCCTAACAGAGCTTCGATCCTAGACCAGTGACTGGCCAAGGCTTAGGGTCTGGTCTGCCCTGCCATGACATTTACTCTGTATGTTGTATTTCCTTGAAGAAGGACAAGGCTTGTACTCTCCCATATGCTCTCCTCTGCCAGAAGCCGTTGGCACAATGTGGAGTGTCGGGTTTGGTGAGCGCCGCCTTTACCATTGTACACATAATGTCTAATATGTAAAGGGCGCCCACTTCATCAGTAGTCCACAGGGCCCACTTGCCATCGGGCTAGTTGATCCCGCGGCCAGTCCGCCACTGGGTGACTGGCTTTGTGGGAATATTGACATTTATTTCTAGAATTCCCTTTATTCCGTTTCCCTTGAGATTCCTAGTGGAGCATAGACCCACAACCACACTATTATCACTTCCTGTGTAGGCTAGTTCATGAATGATTGGATGTTGACTGATATTTTTCTTCTTCACGGAGTGAGGTTGCCAGTCTCAGACCAACCCTCTTTATTCGCCTTTTACTACACGTACAGGAAATCTACAGTGTGACTGTTCTTTACTTCCACTTTGAGGTTCGGTCACACAAGAGTATAGCAGTGTTCAGCAATCGAAGCCACAACCTTTGGAACGCGACGCAGGTGACGTAACTACTTCGCCGCGGAGACTCTCTGAAGTCTTTCTAAAAAACAGTTTATGCTCAAGTGTTGACAAGTCACGACAGGTCGGCGCTAATGTTTAGTGGCTAGAAATCAAAACGCCATCGAAATGGTTTGCAGATTATCAACAAGAAATATTACCCCATTCAACATTCGGCCACATTGTAGCACTATAAGTTTTCTTCCTTCAATTTCCTGCGCTTTTTTTTTTCTTTCTATTTCACCGGCATGTATTACTTGTGTGGCGTTTCTTTATCAGTACAATAACAACAAAACACCCAAACAATTATATCTCAAAGTAACAACAAAAATAACCAAAAAGATTTATCTCCATGCAACAACAACAAACAAACAAAAAACAAAAAAATGTATCTCAATGCAACAAGTAACAAAAATAATGACAATTGATCAAATAAATATGTCAACAGACACAGATAAATGTATCAAAGAAGAGAAGTATACAGTTTTCCATAGGTTCATTGCAAAGGGGCGATGAAAATGAGATGACAAAAATTACAAGAACAAGTATTGCTTTGCATAAACTAAAGCAATTAAAAAGTTGTATGGATTGGGGCATGTAACAAATGTGCTAGAATACTTTTGAATGTGCACGTTACAAAACCGTGTACACTCTATCGAGGCCCCGCAATTGGAATGAGTACACTTTAAATCCTTTAACAGATGCTGTGTCAAACAAATATTAAGTGTTTTTTTTCCGCAAATCCTTTACAGGACATCGCTGTCAACATCAGTATCTTTCAGCTGATTGTTCATTTCTTGGCAAGATTACGCTCAGTAGTTTGCCATTGCTTGCCCACGGCAGCTACGGCTAGTCGCTGAAGGCGATTAATAATTCCATGGCACTTAATCAGTTGACGAGGATCTGCAATTCTCATTAACATAAACAGTTTAAGTATATCAGAAACCTTTGACGAGTCTAACAAATCGGTAGGGAATTTACTTAATCTTACAAAAATGATGCTCATGAATCAAGGACGAAACTGAAAGAAAGGTGATGATCACAGGCGTTGGAACATCAATATGCCCTCCCTACAACGCTTAACAACATACGTGGAAGACAACGACAATAGAACCGTGTACAAAAGTCATCAGACTAAAAGGAACACAAACAAATCATTTTTTTGTTTGCATATCCCTTACAGGACGTTGCAGCCAAAACCATCATTTTTCAGCTGCTGTTGATGTACTAGGCAAATTTTACGTTCAGTAGTTTGCCATTGCTTTCTGAACGACCGGATCCCATACCAACCCGTTATAACACAACGCGACACTGTCTGCTGCACAAATCGGTCGCGGCTGTGTTTCGAACGCCTGGTAAGCGGCTCACGAACCGCGTTTGCAAGCCTTTGGTCACGGAGACCAGAATTCGGTATTCCTGCCGTGTTCGGCTATTAAGACAAACAAAATAAAAAGTTTCTTGCATATCATTTACATATCGTCGCCGCTTTCCCCAGCATTTCTTGGCTGTTTGTGATTTATGGGAAAGTTTACGTTCAGTAGTTTGCCATTACTTTCTGAACGACCTGCACTCAAGCCGTTATATTAAAATTAACGCATATGTACAACGATATCAGTGATTGGATCAGGTAACTATCTGGGCATGTACAACGATATCAGTGAATGGATCAGGTAACTATCTGGGCATGTACAACGATATCAATGATTGGATCAGGTAACTATCTGGGCATGTACAAAGATATCAATGATTTGATCAGGTAACTATCTGGGCATGTACAAAGATATCAATGATTTGATCAGGTAACTATCTGGGCATGTACAAAGATATCAGTGATTTGATCAGGTAACTATCTGGGCATGTACAAAGATATCAGTGATTTGATCAGGTAAATATCTGGGCATGTACAAAGATATCAGTGATTTGATCAGGTAAATATCTGGGCATGTACAAAGATATCAGTGATTTGATCAGGTAACTATCTGGGCATGTACAAAGATATCAGTGATTTGATCAGGTAACTATCTGGGCACGGACAACGATATCAGTGATTGTATCATGTAACTATCTGGACATGTACAACGATATCAATGATTGGATCAGGTAACTATCTGGACACGTACAACGATATCAGAGATTGGATCAGGTAACTATCTGGGCATGTACAAAGATATCAATGATTGGATCAGGTAACTATCTGGACACGTACAACGATATCAGAGATTGGATCAGGTAACTATCTGGACATGTACAAAGATATCAATGATTGGATCAGGTAACTATCTGAGCATGTACAAAGATATCAATGATTGGATCAGGTAACTATCTGGACACGTACAACGATATCAGAGATTGGATCAGGTAACTATCTGGGCATGTACAAAAATATCAATGATTGGATCAGGTAACTATCTGGACACGTACAACGATATCAGAGATTGGATCAGGTAACTATCTGGGCATGTACAAAGATATCAATGATTGGATCAGGTAACTATCTGACCATGTACAAAGATATCAATGATTGGATCAGGTAACTATCTGGGCATGTACAAAGATATCAATGATTGGATCAGGTAACTATCTGGGCATGTACAAAGATATCAATGATTGGATCAGGTAACTATCTGAGCATGTACAAAGATATCAATGATTGGATCAGGAAACTATCTGGGCATGTACAAAGATATCAATGATTGGATCAGGTAACTATCTGGGCAAGTACAAAGATATCAATGATTGGATCAGGTAACTATCTGGGCATGTACAAAGATATCAATGATTGGATCAGGTAACTATCTGGACACGTACAACGGTATCAGAGATTGGATCAGGTAACTATCTGGGCATGTACAAAGATATCAATGATTGGATCAGGTAACTATCTGAGCATGTACAAAGATATCAATGATTGGATCAGGTAACTATCTGGACACGTACAACGATATCAGAGATTGGATCAGGTAACTATCTGGGCATGTACAAAACTATCAATGATTGGATCAGGTAGCTATCTGGACACGTACAACGATATCAGAGATTGGATCAGGTAACTATCTGGGCATGTACAAAGATATCAATTATTGGATCAGGTAACTATCTGGGCATGTACAAAGATATCAATGATTGGATCAGGTAACTATCTGGGCATGTACAAAGATATCAATGATTGGATCAGGTAACTATCTGGGCATGTACAAAGATATCAATGATTGGATCAGGTAACTATCTGGGCATGTACAAAGATATCAATGATTGGATCAGGTAACTATCTGGGCAATTACAAGATATCAATGATTGGATCAGATAACTATCTGGACACGTACAACGATATCAGAGATTGGATCAGGTAACTATCTGGGCATGTACAAAGATATCAATGATTGGATCAGGTAACTATCTGGGCATGTACAAAGATATCAATGATTGGATCAGGTAAATATCTGGGCATGTACAAAGATATCAATGATTGGATCAGGTAACTATCTGGGCATGTACAAAGATATCAATGATTGGATCAGGTAACTATCTGGGCATGTACAAAGATATCAATGATTGGATCAGGTAACTATCTGGGCAATTACAAAGATATCAATGATTGGATCAGATAACTATCTGGACACGTACAACGATATCAGAGATTGGATCAGGAAACTATCTGGGCATGTACAAAGATATCAATGATTGGATCAGGTAACTATCTGAGCATGTACAAAGATATCAATGATTGGATCAGGTAACTATCTGGGCATGTACAAAGATATCAATGATTGGATCAGGTAAATATCTGGGCATGTACAAAAATATCAGTGATTTGATCAGGTAACTATCTGGGCATGTACAAAGATATCAGTGATGTGATCAGGTAACTATCTGGGCACGGACAACGATATCAGTGATTGTATCAGGTAACTATCTGGACATGTACAACTATATCAACGATTGGATCAGGTAACTATCTGGGCATGTACAAAGATATCAATGATTGGATCAGGTAACTATCTGGGCAATTACAAAGATATCAATGATTGGATCAGATAACTATCAGGACACGTACAACGATACCAGAGATTGGATCAGGTAACTATCTGGGCATGTACAAAGATATCAATGATTGGATCAGGTAACTATCTGGGCATGTACAAAGATATCAATGATTGGATCAGGTAACTATCTGAGCATGTACAAAGATATCAGTGCTTGGATCAGGTAACTATCTGGGCATGTACAAAGATATCAATGATTGGATCAGGTAACTATCTGGACATGTACAAAGATATCAATGATTGGATAATGTAACTATCTGGACATGTACAAAGATATCAATGATTGGATCAGGTAACTATCTGGGCATGTACAAAGATATCAATGATTGGATCAGGTAACTATCTGGGCATGTACAAAGATATCAATGATTGGATAAGGTAACTATCTGGACATGTACACAGATATCAATGATTGGATCAGGTAACTATCTGGACATGTACACAAATATCAATGATTGGATCAGGTAACTATCTGGACATGTACACAAATATCAATGATTGGATCAGGTAACTATCTGGACATGTACAAAAATATCAATGATTGAATCAGGTAACTATCTGGACATGTATACAAATATCAATGATTGGATCAGGTAACTATCTGGACATGTACAAAAATATCAATGATTGGATCAGGTAACTATCGAATGAATTTGTAGCGGGAAAGCGAAGAAGAGGAAGACTACACAACAGATGTGATAGATAGTGTACAGATGACAGCAACAGAAGCAGGACATCTGGCTTTTTTTTTTTTGGCTCCCTCGCTTTGAACTCAAGCGTAGTCCATACACAGTACTTCTAGTAGAAGCTGGACTGAATTTTGTGTGTGGAATAGCTTTCCCTATTAACAGTTTCCCTCGCCGTCAGGTGAATTCACTCCGACTTCAAAGGTACTTGTAATTACGTCTGCAAATCAAGGACGATAAGTCACAATTTTAGTCCAGCTGTCCGACTTAGACCCCTTACCTCGATATCATCACACTGGGTGTTTAAGAACACGCATTCTTATCCATACGGCCATGCTGACCTACATCTGGCTTATGATGGAAAGAAACTTTGTAATATCCTGCTCCCCCGCCGTAAGCGTACCGAAAGTGTAAGGGATAGAGCGCTCTTATCATTTTAGCCACGTTGAATAATTTGATGTTTTCTGTTAATTTACCTACGCTCCCATTTTGGTGCCGTCTAAAACGTCTAAACCATGAAATCTCTGTTGAAGTAAATGTTTTCTGTTAATTGACATACGCTCCCATTTCGACCCCGTCTAAAACTGCTACCATGAAGTCTCTGTTGAAGTAAATGTTTTCTGTTAATTGACCTACGCTCCCATTTCGACCCCGTCTAAAACTGCTACCATGAAATCTCTGTTGAAGTAAATGTTTTCTGTTAATTGACATACGCTCCCGTTTCGACCCCGTCTAAAACTGCTACCATGAAATCTCTGTTGAAGTAAATATTTTCTGTTAATTGACATACGCTCCCATTTCGACCTCGTCTAAAACTGCTACCATGAAGTCTCTGTTGAAGTAAATGCAGCCGCCGTGATACTGACAACATCTCCAAGCGTATGCAGATTGTCTTATAAACATGGGGCTAGCACCATATCCCCAATAAGCTTTAACCGTAGAAAATTGTCCTTTACTCCTAGTGGACTGGTCAGCTTTTCAGTGGAAATCATTTCACGTGTTATGAATTTCCTCTGTGTCACACTGGAGTCGTTATATCACCCACTGTCCATGAGAATACCAAGAACTGATATCTCTGACGAAACATTATGATCATCGCAAGTTGACAGTGCACATGATGATGATGGCTGTCAACTAATGGCAGCATCAGCCATCACATAAGTCAGTCTTGGACTAGTATTGAAGACATCTGATTATATCACTGCATCGTCCACTGATTCAGCATCTTCGCGCTAGAAAGTCGACCGACGTATGTTGAAGTCATCTGGTTATATCATTCCATTGTCCTCTATTAGACAGACTATTTCCACAGACTTTCTGTCTGTCTATCCGTCTGTCTATCCGTCTGTCTGTCTGTCTGTCTGTCTGTCTGTCTGTCTGTCTGTCTGTCTGTCTGTGTACCCCTCTTCCCAACACTCTATCTATCTCTATTCTCTCTCTCTCTCTCTCTCTCTCTCTCTCTCTCTCTCTCTCTCTCTCTCTCTCTCTCTCTCTCGCTCTCTGCTTCTCTCTGTCTGTCTTTCTCACTCACTCTCGTCTGATTATCGCTGCCTCACATTATCATTCACACACTGCAGTCTAACTAATGGTTAAATGCCGTGATTGTGCCAGATTTGAATGTTATATTTTGAGTATTTTCCCCTCCCTCACGAGTTGCTGTATACATCTGGAACCGCGTCCTTTGAGTTCTCTTAAAGTGCCACCCAACTATACCCTTGACTGTTCGTCAACTAACGATTTGTTAAATTCTCACCATACATACGTACCGAAAGAACATTAAATTCAAATCACCTATTTTATTACACCCCAGCGAAGATGATCAAGCGATTGCAAACTCTTTCGCTACAGTAAACTTTCAAACTGGGTTCTCTCGTGTACATCGAGTAACTCTCCTGCTCTGAGCCATTAACGAGCTCGTTTAATTCCGTTAAGCGAAGGTCACTGAGATGAGATTTATCATCATCATCATCCAGTGGCTTGTCATGTGCAAAACGTGTCCCTCGTGTCTTTTTATCATAAGATAGATGTCCTACCTCTGCCGCTGGCATGTGTAAATTATCTGTCACACCTTGAATCCATCAACGTTTTGGTGTCATCTTCTCCGTTTCCCCGGTACACCTCCCTCAATTACCACCACATCTAGTATGAAAATGGAGGTGGAGGCAGCCACAGCGGCGTTCCACTAACTGGTAGACAAACACCATAGTCATTCATTCAGTAACATGTCCTTTGTAGAACCTCGCTCCCATAACAACATTCAGCTCTTGAAGTATGGATGAATTTGTTTTTTCTTTATCCAAGATATTCTTAGAACTCGTCTATAACATTTATGTATGGTGAGAAAGGTAAATACAGGCGTGCTTCGGGAAGAGTAGCAGGCTTTCATTCAACAACCAACAATAGAGAGTATCTGTTGGATTTAAGTTACCAATGTTGGGTTGCTGGGGAAACGGGCAGGTGGACAAATTGACTGGTGAGGTATTGGTGCAAAATAAGGCAGATGTGGTTGGCGCCTTTTGGACTAGATTGTACAGTGCAGAGGAACGCGTTGATCGTCATGACATGGAGAGAATGGTACTGCATGGAGTGTGACAAGAGCATCTGGCCGGCTTGTAAACCTCCAAGGAAAGGCCAGACGGGTATATAATCAGACTTTTACTGGTACCGATAATATTGGGGCTTTTCACTGGCTGTTGCAGATGAGGATGGAGCACGTATGGGAATATCTCGAGTGCTGTGATGTCGGTTCTTGACTTAGCTCAACCTCCCTCAATAATGATGTTTTGCAGATAACTATGTCTCTTTATATTCCTAAAATGATTCATTTTCCTCACCTCTGTTTGTTTTATTTATAATCTTTTTCTTGTAGGATGGATCTCTTTGTTCTCTTTTCCGTCAAATTAGTTATTAATGCTCTTTTACAACCTTTATATTCGAATGTGCTTCTCACTTGATGTGTGAAATGTCTCGCATCCGTATATTACCGCAGGATATAAGTATGCTCTCAGTACTCTATATTGTTGTTGTTTCTGTTCCGGTCCATAAAGGCGTTGAATATTTTAGTTTTTGTAGAGCAATCTGTGTTATTCTTTTAATTTCTGTCGGCTCATTGTCATCATCCAACAACAGTGACGCTAGGTGTTAAAAACAGCCCATGTTCTGACATTTCTCATGTGATATAAACTGTCATTTACTGCCAATATAGTACCTTGCGGTGTATGGCAGAGGGGTCTTTGAGCCTGAGGAATAAAGGCCGCCTGGCTAGTGCAGTCGCCGCGAACTGTGCAGGTTAGGATTTTCTTTTTGCCCCCGACAGAAAAAAATCCGACACCTTACCGAGGGATCGAACCCGGGCCTCCCGAATGAGAGTCCGGCGTTCTAGCCTCTCGGCCAGCCGCTCCTCGAATTTGTACGAAGTAAATTACAAGAACCTCAGAAGTCAGAATGGATTTGCTTGATGGCGAGGGACATTGACCATAGGGAAAACTAATCCACACGCCTAAACAAAAACAAAATCAGTCCGGTGCACTAGATGTCGTTGCACGTGAAAGGACTACGCTTGAGTTCAAAGCGAAAGTTTTTTTTCTTTTTAGGAGGGGGAGAGGGGAGATTCATATATGTATTCCTAATATTAATAAGCTACGTCAGTTTACCGAAGTCGGTATATTTCTATTACTTCGATTACAGCGGGTTCATATTGTTCCTTGTCAATACTTTTTTCTACTGTTCCTGACGATGATTTCAGTATCTAAATTACACTGATAAAGGGACAAAGTGCAACACTGACTGACTTCCTATCCTGCATCAAACTAATCTGTTGTATCATCACATACTCTCACGACTGCTTTTTGTCCACTAACAGTGCTTTTATTATCTGTAATAAGGATAATCAGAAACCAATTTCTTTCATGTTGTTCCATAATTCTTCTTGTTCAACGGTTAAAAGTCTTTGAGTAGTCTACAAAGCCAGAATACAAATCTACATTGTACACTCTGTTCTTTTCTGTAATTGTCGTCATATTAAAATGTCGTTACGTAAACCTTTATTTCGTCTAAAGTTAGTTTGTATAATGGGCACTCTTCCGACAGACGGGTCTAAATAGTTCTGCAGTGAATAATTTTATATAACTAACACTAACCCTAACCCTAACCCTAATCACTTATTCACTGCAGAACTATTTAGACCCGTCTGTCGGAAGAGTGCCGTATAATGGTTATGTTTTATTCTACTTGTTATAGTCTCCCCGTTATTTATTACAATAATAAGTAAACTTCGATTAACCGTCACTCTTTTAACCGACATATTCTTTTATCCGCCATCGTCATTAACATTCTTTGGGGAGAGGGGGAGATACAACCTAAATAACGCTATTTTCAATGTCGCCACTGCCTAGGCTGACCTTACAGTGTCCAACCTACAAAATGGGTGGAATAAACTCTTGCCTGAACGTACTGGCGAAACTGAAGGAACTGAGACTGTTAGTGTTGACGAAATTGTGCAACTATGCAACAATGTAGGACTAAACAGTGAAAACATTACGTCAGAAGAAGTAACAGATTGGTTGGAATGTGACAAAATGGATGGAGGCTTTGAAATATAGAACTATGATGCAATTGTTTCTAGTGTTACTACCATTTAAGAAGAAAACATTGATGACGATGAAGGATCAGTTCTATATCAAAAACCTACAATAAGCCACTCAGAAGCAGACACAATGTTATCAAAGTGCATTGACTGGTTTGAAATGCAAGAGGAGGAGAACGCAACACAGATCCTACTTCTGCATAAGATACGGAACATCGCTTCGCAGAAAGCTCGAGCCTCAAATACGCAGAAGGAGATGACAAATTATATTTTAAAGTAATGTAGTTTTATTTAAAATATTTTATTTAAAACCATATTCAGAAGACATTTTAGGTGACTACCAGGCGGGTTTCAGACAAAACAGATCAACAATAGATCAGATATTTATCTTACGACAAATAGCCGAGAAAAATTGGGAATATAAAAGAGATCTCCATAACATTTTTGTGGATTTTAAAAAGGCATATGATAGTTTATGTGGTTGTTTCGGGATTTGAAATTTAAATATTGAGCACAACCCACTACTGGCAACGCCGATCGTATTCTGGTATGAACCTAAGGCCTATCCACGTCAACATGGAAGCACTATACTCGAGTTTCGCCCTCATTTGAGGGTTACACACCCGCTTCACACGCGTGATCCGGGACTGTTTCCGGATCCAGTCAGGGATATGCACTACTGACGAGCTCAAATGAGGGCGAAACTCGAGTATAGTGCTTCCATGTTGACGTGGATAGGCCTTAGGTTCATACCAGAATGCGATCGGCGTTGCCAGTAGTGGGTTGTGCTCAATATTTAAGCTTATGATAGTGTCCACAGGAATGGTCTATGGAATGCTATGCATTGAAATACCAAGGAATTTAATCAACATGACCAGACAATGCATGGAAAATACTAATATAGTATCATATAAAGGCAGGAAATCAGACCCTTTCCAAATAACATCTGGCTTGAAACAGGGTGATGCACTATCGCCGCTCCTTTTCAATCTGGCTCTAGAGAAAGTTGTAAGGAAGGTAAAGGAGGAATGTGCTATTGGAGGAACATCCAGACTGCTTGGTTACGCAGATGATATAGATATTATAGGGGAAAATGAACAAAAGACAGTGGAAATATTGACTCACTTAAAGGAAAAAGCTCAACAAATGGGGCTGGTTATCAACCAAGATAAGACAGAATATATGGTAATTTCAAGAGAAGGAACGGCTAAAAACTCTGGCCACATACAAATAGATAATATGACCATTAAAAGAACGGAAACATACAAATACCTGGGTACAATCTTCAACTGCTCCAACATAATAAGGGACGAAATACAAGCTAGAATCAACTCTGGAAATAAGATATACTATGCACTACAACATCTGCTAAAATCAAATGTGCTATCTCGTAACACCAAGATCACAATTTACAAAACACTGATCAGACCAGTTGTGCTGTATGGCTCTGAAACCTGGAGTACAACTAAAGGAGACGAAGCCTTGTTACAAACCTTTGAGAACAAAGTCTTAAGACGCATCTTTGGGCCCATTAGGGATACACAAAGTGGAGAGTGGAAAAGAAGAAGCAACAAAGACATTTATGATCTGTTTAAGTCCCCGCTAATCACTGGTATCATGAAGGCTAATAGGCTGCAATGGCTGGGGCATATAGAAAGAATGGAAGATAATAGGGAAACAAAACTCGCTTACACTCAAGAAATAAATGACCGTAGACCCCGAGGTAGACCAAGAAGACGGTGGAGAGATAATATACATACAGATCTACAAGCACTTGGAATCAACGACTGGCAAGAGAAGGTCCACCAGAGAGACGAATGGAGACGGCTTGTATCTGCAGCAAAGAACCTCAATGGCTCGGAATGCTGAAGAAGAAGAAGAAGAAGAAGAAGAAGAAGAAGAAGAAGAAGAAGAAGAAGAAGAAGAAGAAGAAGAAGAAGAAGAAGAAGAAGAAGAAGAAGAAGAAGAATGTAGTTTTATTGTATTACAATACAGTTATGTATATTACTACTCTTATATTAAAGTTTATATTAATTGTTTTGTAAAATTAAATACAATATGTATGTAGTATTCACTTTTAAAGGATTTTATTTAAATTTTCTATCCAAAGCCTGCAGTAAATCGCGTTACTGTACATATATACTAAGAGATTTATGTTATCCGCTGTCCTGTTAAATTCCCGAGAGGAGACTGGACTCAACAAGCACATCTTTAAACTTATTATCTGTTGGGATTATTGACTGACTTTGGTCTACACTCCTCTCTTCTGTCTTCCCTTCCATATATCTATTTCTTTCACTCTCTCTATTATTCCCTCAACACATACTCCGACAACAGTTCCTTTCAACGATAAGATAAAAGATTTATTATAAAAAACTATGTCTGGTGTATGTATGGATATTGTCTATGTAGTTGGTATGTTCTTCTAGTGTGGCTGCCAGATAAGATGTTGATAGATAGTCTCCGTGTCTTCTCTCGTCTCTTCTCTCAGCTAGAGTACAGGACATGACATAGATATAACAGAACGGTCTCACCCTGACAGCTCCGTCTGCTTGAGTCTGTAGATATATCCGTTTTTTGTAATGAAAAATGTTCACCACTGTATGAATGTATTTAACCCGATCACCATATGCTGTCAGCGTAAACTGAATTGTCTGTATTATCTTATAGCGTTCTTAATTCCATCCTGGAAAAACACATCGAGTTTCTAGTGTTCTCTACTTTTGTCCTGTAAAAGTTCTACACTTAATTGATATAGGCACTTTGTATGCACTTGCAAACTCTTTGAATACTGAGTAATTTGAGTCTTTTTTCTTTAGTTTGTTATGATCTCTATTTTCCATTCTCTGTCCTCCTGACTTATTAAGATGCCACTTCTTTTCCTTCCTTTCTTATGCACAAGTGTCGTGCTTTATTACTTTAAAGTGCTTTCTTGTGGGTTATCAACACTGGGTGATCTTGACCACAGCCATCTGTGTTATCTTTTAGTTGATAAGTCCCGCACTGGTATGGGAAACCTGTGTGATATACATTTAATAATGAGATCTGTGTCTGCTTCCTCTTCTCTCCTATGTGAGTGTCTTTTCCTCCAGCCGAAATGAAAAGGCTTCCGAAAAAACCCACTCTGACATAGGATAGAAGATTCACCTAATCGTCTATACTATTCCTACTAATAGAAAGTACTGTTAAATGCACTTCACGTACATCTATATTCATATCCTAAACTATATCTAATATCTTTATACCTTATTTAGGCATCTATGTTCCTGGAATCGAAAATAACACTTAGCGAATAACACACTATTATCCCCTCTTTCCATCATTAGGGGACGTGTATTTCTATTCCCACTCAAGAACATATCTCCTTCAGGTCAGTTTGGAACACCCACTCAACTTACACAAAGAATTGCCACTCTTTATATCGGTCATCTTTGCCGCATAGTCCTTGACATTGCTGGACACCTCACATCCAGACTGCATGATCATTGTTAGTGGAAACTTACAGATCTGAAACTTTTCCGTTATTCATACGTTCAGACTGCAATATGCTATCCAATAATACTATCTGCTTTTGTCGCAAACCAATTTTTCCACTCGACAGTTTTACCTGCGCGGTTGGCCTCCTTCTGGGTCTTGACCTAGAAACACATGCGCCTGGTCACTCCTTTGTTGGTTAACCCTTCTCCTACCTGGTTAGTCGGTGTATACAGTCGTCCATCTGGGAATCGTTAACTCTTCAGTATTTCATGACATCCACCTATTCGGTTATCCGTCACAGACCTGCCCCGACGGCGACGGTTCATAGAAGCTTTACTGTATATTCTTTGCAAGTTTTCTGTAATAGATACATATTGTTAATGGATCATTTTGGCATTGTTCTCACCAATTTCTCTGGCCGTATCGATGATTCCCATTTCTTTTTTTTTTTACATATATCGTGCTATATTTTCACACGTGTACATACATCATGTTATATTTTCACACTTGTACATACATCATGTTATATTTTCACACTTGTACATACATCATGTTATATTTTCACACTTGTACATACATCATGTTATATTTTCACACTTGTACATACATCATGTTATATTTTCACACTTGTACATACATCACGTTATATTTTCACACTTGTACATACATCATGTTATATTTTCACACTTGTACATACATCATGTTATATTTTCACACTTGTACATACATCATGTTATATTTTCACACTTGTACATACATCATGTTATATTTTCACACTTGTACATACATCATGTTAAATTGCCACACTTGTACATACATCATGTTATATTTTCACACTTGTACATACATCATGTTAAATTGTCACACTTGTACATACATCATGTTATATTTTCACACTTGTACATACATCATGTTATATTTTCACACTTGTACATACATCATGTTATATTTTCACACTTGTACATACATCATGTTATATTTTCACACTTGTACATACATCATGTTATATTTTCACACTTTTACATATATCGTGCTATATTTTCACACTTGTACATACATCATGTTATATTTTCACACTTGTACATACATCATGCTATATTTTCACACTTGTATATACATCATGTTAAATTGTCACACTTTTACATCTATCGTGTTATATTTTCACACTTGTACATACATCATGTTATATTTTCACACTTGTACATACATCATGTTAAATTGTCACACTTTTACATCTATCGTGTTATATTTTCACACTTGTACATACATCATGTTATATTTTCACACTTGTACATACATCATGTTATATTTTCACACTTGTACATACATCATGTTAAATTGTCACACTTGTACATACATCGTGTTATATTTTCACACTTGTACATACATCATGTTATATTTTCACACTTGTACATACATCATGTTAAATTGTCACACTTGTACATACATCATGTTATATTTTCACACTTTTACATATATCGTGCTATATTTTCACACTTGTCATACATCATGTTATATTTTCACACTTGTACATACATCGTGTTATATTTTCACACTTGTACATACATCATGTTAAATTGTCACACTTGTACATACATCATGTTATATTTTCACACTTGTACATACATCATGTTATATTTTCACACTTGTACATACATCATGTTAAATTGTCACACTTGTACATACATCGTGTTATATTTTCACACTTTACTATCATCCATGAAGTAACGTGGCTAGAAGGATAAGACTTTCGGTACGTTGTTGACGAGGTAAGCGGCTCGACTTAAAACGTTGACTTGTCTTTTAGAAAAGAATGGCAATCTATTAAACATACAATTCCTTATAAAATTACTATGAGGTTGATTGCACGTACTGTAAAGAACATGCAACAATTTTATAATGCTATCTTACTCTGGAGTTTAGACTGCAGAAGTACGAAAGGGCTTCAAATGAAAACCTTAAATGGTTATTTTCTTTTTTATATATTCTTATATTTTTACATTAATAACAAATGTATTATTTTGAGTTGTAGTCACGACTGCGTTCAATACAAGCGCTGGTAAAGTAAGTGTTTGGATTCCTATAGGGAAAAAAATCTACTCAATGTGCCTGACCCGGTCGTGAATAGTCTGTCGCAGAAGTCACAACGTTTTGAAATCCCTGCTCCACTCATACACTTGCTGGATGACAGGCATGCTTCACGATAGTGAACCTTTATTCGCCGATGAATTTCTATAGGTTTCACCCCTTCACTGATCAAAACACGGATAACATAACGCTATTTCTCTCTGGTGCATGTCAAAAGTGGGGCGGCCATCTTTAAACTCTCCTTTTGACTTCACCGTGTTCATTTGCACCGTGATGTCAAGTGACAACATGAGGCATGCCAACTAAAGCGTAACCAAATTAACCGATTGGAGTAACCGGACTGTGTTTAACTGAGTGGAATTAATTACTGGATTTAATTGAAATTGATGCGTGCTATACGAGCTGAAAGGGGTGGTTTTCTTTTTACATTTACATGCTCGGCTAATACGTACCCATCAAAAAGTAGGCCGTTACTCACTGATCTGGCAAAATTGTTAAATAAAATAGATTTACCCACGGATAATTAGCTCCCGCAACTTTGAATGGAATCTATCGAAAGGAAGTAAACCCTTCACAAATGTTGATATTGGACACGTTGACTTTTCGGTCACAGAGTTGAATAACAAGGTGTCAGGTATATCACTGGAAGAAATAGAAGAAAATAGTCAATATTCTTCGGCCATGTAATAAGTAGGAAGAATACACAGACATTTATAGTCAACATTCTTTGGTCATATAATAAGTAGAAGTCAAACACGTAAATATATAGTAAACATTCTTTGGCCAAGTAATAAGTTGAAGGCAAACACGTGAATCATAAGTCATATAATAAGTTGGGGAAAACACAGAAATGTATAGTAAACATTCTTTGACCATGTAATAAGTAGAAGATAAGTATATAAATGTATAGTAAACAATCTACGGTCGTGTAATAACTGGAGGAAAGCACATAAATGTTTAGAAAACACTCCTTAACCATGTAATAAGTAGAAAACCAACAATCTTTGACATTGTGAAGAAAACCAGAAGACTGTGCAGTTAACATGCACCAAAGAGAATGCGTTGAGGGGGACGAAAGATATAGGAATATGTAGTAAACATTCTTTGACCATGTAATGAGGAGACGAGATCCACCGAAATATATAGTCATTATTCTTGAGTAAATTAATAGTACAGTAAATAAAGGACTTTTTTTTACACACATTTAAGCGCAGTAACATACGGTCATTTTTCCATTACCCTATACTCGGTTCAACCTCATAAGGGAATTTATAATTAGGAGCTATCCCTGCCTCAGATTAATAATCCTGTGACCGAATCAGCAACATTTCGGAAATTAATTTGAAAGGGATTCTTGTCCATAGGAGGTTATGGTGTATAAATGTCCATATGGTGAAAGGCCTATATTTTCATAGACAAATCGACACGCAGTGAGTGATGTGGTCAGAATCACATCGCCCGCCTTTTCTTCCCAAGAGGTTAGAATGGGCTGAACTGGGATCACAGATCAATTTTACAAATTCGAATCCGCAGCGCTGCGAATCGAACCTATGACTCTCCGGCCGGCAGACGAGTGTCTAGCCACTAAACCACGGCGTCTCCAGAAGCTACTACTTGGTACTACTTTACTATAGGAATTTATAATGAAACCATGTTCAAACAGATGAGATAAAAGATGAGATAAACAGGACATGACACTAATTGGGTTTTCTGCTGTGAGATATGTTTGGAGCAACATGTTGAAACATCTGTCTTTGATGAATCAATAATATTGGGTCGTCGTCACTCATTGATAATTCAGTATCATTGGGATGAGGGTAATCTCAGATAACACATCCGTCCCGGAATAAGCTGGAGAGTGTTAGTACTAATCTCATTGATCATCTGTCGCTTGTTTCTGAGCCCGACTGGTGGCTTGTCTGTGGCTCTGCTGATCTGCTGATCTTCTGTCGCTTGTTTGGAGTACGTTATGTTTAGAGCGTTGGGGAGTTTCATAACTAACTAGATGGATTGATGGGAGGATGGATGGATGGGTGGATGGATGGGTGAATAGATTTATGGATGGATGGGTAGGTGGGTGGGTGGATAAGTGAATATATGTGCGTATATTGGTGGTGTGGTAGGATGGATGAATGGGTAGGTGGGTGGGTGGGTGGATGAATGGGTGGGTGGCTTAATGGATAAATGGGTGGATGGGTAAATGGTTGGATGAATGGGTGGGTGGGTTGATGGGCGGATGAATGTGTGAATATATGTGCGTCAGTTGGTGGTGGGATGGATGGATAGGTGGTTGGGTGGGTGGATAAATAGACGAGTGAGTGGATGGGTGGATGGATATATGCGTGGATTGGTGGTGAGATTGATAGATGAGTGGAATGAATGAAAAGATTGTTAGGATGGCTGGATGGATAGGTTGGATGGATGGACGGATCAATAGACTGATCTATGGAAATATGGGTGGTTGAATGAAGGGCGGATGGAATGATCGATTGATTGATTTGATAGATGGGTGATAGGTGCATAGATGCATGCATCAGGGATGGATGTTGAGTGGATGATTGGAAGGACGGGTGCCTTTGGATGGATACTCATTCGACATTCCTGTTTGTATAGCAAACGCTATATTTTGAACATGCTCGCTGTCTGTGTCTTCCCCCTTCTTCTTGTTATCACTGCTTTTTATGATTACACTATCCGGAGAATTTGTTCAGTTTATAATAGATCAGCGGAGAGCGGCTGGCCGAGTGGTTAAGAACACCAGGTTCTCCTTCGGGAGACCCGGGTTCGAATCTTCGGTAACTGCACAGTTCGCAGCAACTGCACTAGCCAGGCGGCCTTAATTCCTCAGGCTCAAGAACCCCTTCCCTACACTGCGAGGTACTATAGTAAATGACAGTTGTTTTTTTTGTTTTTTGCTTTTTTTTTTTTTTTTTTGCAATTTGACATGACAATAGATCAGTATACTTTTCGCAATGTCAAATGTGAGTATTTAATCTTTTTTTTTCTCTTTGATCAGGAGAACTGCATGTTCCTTTGGAAGTGTGCGGTGCAGTCGTGAAGAGAGAGCTTGACTTCTGGCAGATCAATGAACTGGAAATCAAGGCATGTTGTTGGAGACACTATCGATCCTACATTGAAAACCAGAACATTCTAGACTCTTTTAATCACAGCCTGTTAAGTCAGGCCGTGGAAGTGGATTTAAACGCGCTTACTGGGTGGCCCAAGATCCAGTGGACGGTTTGGTTGATTCTTGAATATCCACGGACATCAAAACCAGCCATGGTGAGTTGTTATAGATATTTTCACACTTGTCATGTCTTTCCGCTCTCTCTCTCTCTCTCTCTCTCTCTCTCTCTCTCTCTCTCTCTCTCTCTCTCTCTCTCTCTCTCGCTCTCGCTCTCTCTCTCTCTCTCTCTATCTATCTCTCTCTCTCTATCTGTCTTCTCTTTCTCTCTCACCCTCTTCCCTCCCCTCTCTGTCGTATCATCTCATCTCATTGTGTTCAATTTGTACTTTGCGGTGTCGAAGTGAAGCATACACAGCGGGATAGTACCCGTTTATGAGCTTCATATATTGAGATTCCCATGGACTCTGCTATTCCCTCTGTCTATGGTTTACGTGGCCGCCATCTTCTTATGCTTCCATTTGGTCTGTACATCATTGCTTGTTGTGGTATACTGTTAGTTGGTAATCTAGTTACTTTGCCAAACCATTTAACTTGCTGTCATCAGATAAAATTTAGCTCTGCTATAACCCCCACTGTAGTCCTGATTTCTTCATTTCCGATTTTCTCTCTTCCTGATCAATTGGGTATTCTTCTAAGGAATCTCATTTCTGTTGTGATTTTTCTTTTCTCTGTTTCTGTTATTGACCAGATTTGGTAGGAAGATTATGTTGTAGATTGCTTTCTTAGTAACTATTCATACGTGTTTGTTCTCTAGTATTAGTGCTATCTGTCCAATGAGTTGGTTTGCCTTATTATATATATTTTCGATCTCGTCTTCTGATTTTCTATTTGATGATGATGATGATGATGATGATGATGTGTGTGTGTGTGTGCGTGCGTGCGTGCGTGCGTGCGTGCGTGTGTGTGTGTGTTATTTCCCAAACCTCTCTCCACGTATTCATTCATGTCTCAAATTCTCTTCTTGGTGTCTTGTAGCCCCCTCCCCCCCCCCCCCCCCCCCCCCCGCCTTTATTTCGTTTGTTCAGTGGATTTCGATAAAACGATTTTCTAGTTAATCTATTATCACGTTTTCTCAGTGTGTGTCTTATCCAGTTTCTGCATTATTTCCTCATCTATTGATTCACTTAAATGTGTCTAGTTCTCTCCCTAGGCTGTGCGACTGTGATTTTGTCAACCATTTAAACCCTATTCTGCATAGGCACTGATTATGAATATTTGTAATTTATTACTAAATTCTGTTAGTCGTTCTCCGTGTTTCCTATTCACACAGCAGTACTTATTTAACGTTAGTTTTAATTTCTTTTGGTTTCTACAAATATCGTAGCGCTATAAAATCTCTTCTTGTCGTTTGTATGTTTTGGCATCTCTATCTATTCCTCCATCGTTGTCTACATTGCAACAAAACTGAGAGTACGATTTCACCTCTTGAAATGATGTCTCGCCAAGGAAGATCGTGTTATGATTCGTTTTATTTATACTCATTGTCTTTGTCTTTTTCCCTGGTCTCGCATCTTATTCATTCTCGGGGACAGGAGGATACTGTCGTAAGTTAAGTGCAGATCATCGGTTAAAGCTTACTAAAAGTGTGGAAATGTGCATGGAAGCAGTTTCCTGCCATATGTTGGTGGTGGTGTAGGGCCATTACACTTTTTGGCTTTCAAGCACGGAGCGATAGGTGGCCAGTCTTTCCCTCACTTAGCGAGACGACGAGCTCAGGTGTCAAATTTCCGTCCTATTGCGCCCATGACATTATCAGCGCAGCAACCTATCAACCACGCTTACGGGCCTGCTTAAACTATACCAGGTCACACCATAATAAAGCCATTTGACCACACAATTTCGACACTCCTGTTCCGTACCAAATACTGTCAATTAATGGATATCCATTTCACCAGACTGAACCAACATGGTTGGAAACAAGACCAGTAAGGCAACAACTGAACAATAACCTGAAATCAGTGCAAGAAACTCATTTAAATAACCAATAACGTAGAACAACTAGAAGTGCCCAGTCGAAATGGAGAGTTAAAAAGTGTATACTTGTGCCTACTTTCTCTAACTGTGGCAACGTCCGCTGGAAGGAGATTACAATGGGCATATATTGGGGTTTATTGACGGTCGAGACTCAGCGCCAACCCAATTGTCTGGCATCTGCAGCCCTGCAGCCCTCTTGAGAAATAATATTATGTCACATCCACATTGCTTGATTAAATTCTCCTTCTCCACCTCCTCCTCCTCCTCCTTCTTCTTCTTCTTCTTCTTCTTCTTCTTCTTGGAGGATGTGTGGGATGTTGAGTCTGTGTAGGTTGAGGGTGAGTGGGGGATGTGTTTGTGTGGGTGCGGAATGTGTGGGTGGGGGAGATTGTGTTGGTGGGAGATGTGTATAAGTGGGGGAGGTGTGGGTGGGTGCGGGTTTTGTGTGTGGGTAGGTGCGGGATATGTGAGTTGGCGGGAATATGTGTGTGATGGTGTTGGATATGTGGTTGGGGGATGTGTGTTTGGCTGAGTGGTTGAGGGTGTGTGGGTGGGTAGTGGAGGATATGTGGGTGGGTGAGTGTTGGTAGGTTATGGGATGGGTGGAGGATGTGTCCGTGTGGGTGGGGAAATGTGTGAAGGTGGGGGATGTATGGGTGGGTGATGGATGGGTGGATGCATGCATGTGTGGGTGGAGGATGTGTGCGTGTGGGTGGGGAAATGTGTGAAGGTGGGGGATGTATTGGTGGGTGATGGATGGGTGGATGCATGCATGTGTGCCTGGGTTTATGTGTGTGTGGGTGGGGGATGCGTATGGGGGATGTGTGGTTGGTGGGAGATGTGTGTGGGGGTGGGGAGAGATGATGTATGTGGGGTGGGTGGGAGATGTGTGTGGGTGGGGAGATGATGCATGTGTTGGTGTGTGTGGGATGTGTGGGTTGGGCGATGGGTGGATGGATGGAGGCATGTATGTGCCTGTGGGTATGTGTGTGCTTGGGTGGTGGATGTGTGTGTGGGGGACACGCGGATGGATAGGGGATGGGTGGGTGGGTGTTGGATTTGTCTCATAACATTGTAACATGCATTGTTTATGTTTACAACATTCATTTGACAATGTTTTTCCCCTATGTGAATGCACTATGCACTGATGAACGAAAGATGAGTAATTGGAAGGACCGAATGTAAGACGGGCCTGCGTGCCCAATTTGTTACCCTTTGAAAATAAAGTTCGTTCGTTCGTTCGTTCGTTCGTTCGTTCGGTCTTCTTCTCTTGTTCTTCTTCTTCTTGTTCTTGTTCTTCTTCTTCTTCTTCTTCTTCTTCTTATTATTATTATTATTATTATTATTATTATTATTATTATTATTATTATTATTATGCCACTATTTCAGCTGCTTCCTCCTACTAGTTATCCGTGCCTTTCTTTTCTTCTTTTTCCTGTCGTATTATTGTATATTCTGTCCTTTGTCAAGCACATTTTTCCCTTGCATCTCTCTCTCTCTCTGTCTCTCTCTCTCTCTCTCTCTCTCTCTCTCTCTCTCTCTCTGGTGCATAATCTCCGTCTCTCAATCTCTCTCTCTCTGCGTTTCATACTCTCTCTCTCTCTCTCTCTCTCTCTCTCTCTCTCTCTCTCTCTATCTCTCTCTCTATCTCTCTCTGTTTCTCTCTCTTATTCCCTCATCTCTCTTCATCTATCACATATCTCTTGCGGCCTCTCTCTCTCTCTCTCTCTCTCTCTCTCTCTCTCTCTCTCTCTCTCTCTCATGTAGCTAATTTCATATCAGTAGTATAATATAGTATTGGGGGGGGGGGGGTGAGTGGTTTTGAGGTATGATGTCCGCCTCGAGTGCCGGAGGTCCCGGGTTCAAGCCCCGGGGAGGGCCGGGATTTTTTCACGTGGACTTCAAGTAACAACATTTCTCCTGGTCTCTCTGTAGTGAGATCGGACGCCCGTGTGTATTGTTGCGCACGTAAAAAATCCCTTGGCAGTTGGACATCGAAAAATAGTATTCTAACGGCGCTCCCCAGGCAAGATTTCAAGAAAAAAATATATCCAAAGTATTTCAGGATCCTCGCCGATGCTACGGAGTTCATGTACTGAGCTGAGATTCTCCGGACTCAATCTTGAGTTAGGAGTAGAACGGGGCACTTATGGATTACACCCATGTGCCGTGATGTTGATCCGCCGACTAAACTAAACTAAACAGTAGCATAGTATGCGCATTACGAGTTGAGTTTGTGGATCAGATCCACAAAAATCGATAGGATTTATCCTCTCTACGCTCAGAACCATCGAAGTGACAAAGTCTGGTAAAGTAAGCAGAGTTATTAAATACAAGCCATAATATCGTATCTGGTATATATTGCTAGTCTCATATTTTCTAGACTAACAGGCATTGAAGAGGTGATGCTGTCAGTGTCACAACGACCGCTCTTACTTCCCTGCCGGTCCCATGGACATGGGTTCGATCGGCAGAGGAAGGGTGTGGAATCGAATTTTTAAAATTGATCTGGGCGATAAGGTCTACCCGGCATACAATGGATACCATAAAATATCTTGGGAAGTAAAGGAGGCCACTTTGATACTGACCAACTCAACCAACGAGTGCCGATTTGTCTATAAAAAACGTGTCTAGAACCATATGCCCAATGTGGCTTAAAGTGTGTGAAAGGTTCCTTTACTTAAAATGAGAAGGTGATCAATCTGACACATTCTCTTGTCCACGCATGATAAAGTTATGAATTTCACATAGTATGTTATCAAACAGTGATAATGTAATTAGTTTCACGCATTCTCTTGCCTGAGTGATAATGTAATCAGTTTCACAGATGCTCTTGTCCGTGAACGATAATGTAATCACTTTCACATAATCTTTAGTCTATGCATGATAATGTGAGTAGTTTCACACATTCTCTTGTCAAAGAGTGATAATGTTACCGCTTCCAGTCTTTAGTACATGCATGATAACGTAATCGATTTCTCGTATTCTCTTTTGTATGTTGTAATGTAATCAATTTTGCGAATTATTTTGTCTATGAACTATAATGTAATCAGTTTCTTGTATTCTATTTCCCTAATGTGATAATGTGATAATGTGATCTATTTCACATATTCTCTTGCCAGAGAGTGATAATATGATCAACTTCACACCGGCAACCTTACGTCTCTGGACTTTGTCTAGGTGTTGCTTTGTGTATTTAAGTATTTAGGAACCTAGATTATAGTATATGGGAGGTGTATTGAAGAAGTTAAATGTAGAATAGCCCGTGCAAAATCAGTATTTCAGACGATCAAGATTAATTTATAATAGATGCAATCTATCTTTGTCAATCGAGGTGTGGAAATTAGTTCTTAAGACTTATATAAAGCCGATCTTGATGTACAGAAATGGGTTATCGACAATTAGCAAACTTTGTGAAATCTGCAGAGATATGATTTGATATAAATATAGTGAGAAAGCCATGAACTGATAAAACCTTCAGTGATCTTAAAATCTTGAAAGAAGTTAACGCACAAAAGAGAACTGGTTACTCGCATCAGAAGAGAAAAATTCACAAATTGTTGTACACATTATTAGAATGGAAAAGCTGGTGAGCGTCGTGACAGTGGGACAGATGGAGGGAAAGAGAAGCAAGGAGAGACAATGAGAGAACATGCTTGATAGTTTGGCATAACGGTATGATGGTGCATCGGTATAACACATTATGTGCAGTATACGAAACAGAAGACTGAACACACCTGATGGCCATCGGCCAGGCACGGAGTGTGAGAATAAGTCCTGTTATAAAACAGTTTTGACAAGGCATCCAAGATAACTTAGTGTCTAACGCACTCGCATGGGTACGCAACTCAAATATGTTTGATTTTTCGAATTCCCTTGGCTCCGAGGCCAACTGCTTGCAAATATCAAAATCAGCTTTTTAGAAAGGTTGGCCGAAAGCGGTCGTTGACTCTAAAAACCACGTCCGGTGTTTTCCGAACACTTGCACTCTTGGGAAATATAATTTATCTCTAGTTATTATGGGCGTCAATTCACTGTCCTACTATATGACAAATGGCCTTAGTACAGAGGGATTTCTCCTCAGCTCCCCGAAGTCCACAATTTCCATTGTGATGAAGCCTTTACAGGACTATAGAGAATTCTAGACTGAAAACGTTAAAATGTCCCATGATGATAATAGACAATCATCACTCAAGCACTCCCGCTTGTCTTCTTCTTCTTCTTCTTCTTCTTCTTCTTCTTCTTCTTCTTCTTCTTCTTCTTCTTCTTCTTCTTCTTCTTTTTCTTCTTCTTCTTCTTCTTCTTCTTCTTCTTCTTCTTCTTCTTCTTCTTCTTCTTCTTCTTCTTCTTCTTCTTCTTCTTCTTCTTCTTCTTCTTCAGCATTCCGAGCCATTGAGGTTCTTTGCTGCAGATACAAGCCGTCTCCATTCGTCTCTCTGGTTGACCTTCTCTTGCCAGTCGCTGATTCCAAGCGCTTGTTGGTATGAATTTATATTATCTCTCCACCGTCTTCTTGGTCTACCTCGGGGTCTACGGTCATTTACTTCTTGAGTGTAAGCGAGTTTTGTTTCCCTATTATCTTCCATTTTTATATATGCCCCAGCCATTGCAGTCTATTAGCCTTCATGATACCAGTGATTAGCGGGGACTTAAACAGATCATAGATGTCTTTGTTGCTTCTTCTTTTCCACTCTCCACTTTGTGTATCCCAAATGGACCCAAAGATGCGTCTTAAGACTTTGTTCTCAAAGGTTTGTAACGAGGCTTCGTCTCCTTTAGTTGGGGATGTGTGTATGGGTAGGGGATATGTGTGGGTGAGTAGGGAATGTTTGATGGTTGGGGGAAGCATGTGTGGGTGGTGAGGTGTGGGTGGGGGATGTGTGCGTGGATTGGGAATGTGTGGGTGGGGGTGTAGGGGTGGCTTAAGGATGTGTAGGTGGGTGAGGGACGTGTATGTTAAGGGCGGGATGCGTGAGTGGGTGGTGATGTGTGTGGGTGGGGGTATGATTTCCTAGAGATGTTTGGTTGGGGGTGTGTGGGTGCGTATTGGAAGATGTGAGTGAGTGTGTGTTGGTGGATGGGTGAGGAATGTGTGTGTGGGTGGGGAGAGATATGTGGTGTTTGGGTGGAGGATGTGTGTGTGTGTGTGTGTGGGCGGGGGGTTTGTGTGGTGTGTGGGTGGGGGTAAATGCGGGGTGAGTGGATGAGGGCATCTTGTGGGTGTGGGTGATGGTATATGTGTGGGTATGGGTGGGGATTGTGTGTGGTATGTGGGTGGGAGATATGTGTGTGGTGTGTAGGTGGGAGATTGTGGTGGTATGTGGGATGTGTGGGTGAGGGATATGTGTGTGTGGTGCGTGGGTTGGGAATATTGTGTGGTAGGGGATGTGTGTGGTGGGGATGTGGGTTAGGGCATGTGTGTGTGTGTGGGTGGAGGATGTATGTGTAGGTGGTGGGGGTGTGTGTGTGGATTGGTTATGTATAGGTGGTTAGGAAGATGTGTTTGTGTGGGTAGGGAGGTGTCAGTTGGTGGAGATGTGTGTACATGGTTTGGGGATGTGTGAGTTGATGTGCGATGTGTTGGTTGGTGGGAGATGTGTGTGCGTGGGTGGGGAATATGTTGTCGATGGAGGTGTTGTTAGATGATGGGTGGTTGGAGGTGTGGGTGGGGAAAGGATGTGTGGGTGGGGGTGGATGTGTGGGTTAGGATGTGTATGTGTGGGATTGGCACGGGATGTGTTGGTTGGTGGGGGATGTTTGTGTGGGTGGCGAGTGTGTTTGGGTTGGGGGGACAGGTGAGGGCAGTGTGCGTGGATGGGGGATGTGCGGAAGAGGGATGTGTCGGTTGGTGGGATATGTATGTGCCCCTGGGTGTGTGTTTGTGTGTGTGTGTGTGGGTGTGTGTGCGTGTGTGTGTGGGTAGGTGGGGGTGTGTGTGGGTGGGGATTTGTGTGGGTAGGTGAAAGATGGGCCTCATAACATGGTAATTTGCCTTGTTTATGTTTACAACATTCATTTCACAATGTTTTATTTTCTTCCTATGTGAATGTATAATGCTCTTGATGAACGAAAGATGAGTGATTGGAAGGGCCGAATGTAAGACGGGCTTGCATGCCCAATTTGTGACCCTTTTAAAATAAAGTTGATTTGATTTGATTTTGGTTTGATTTAGTTGTACTCCAGGTTTCAGAGCCATACAGAAAAACTGTTCTAATCAGTGTTTTGTATGTTGTGATCTTGGCGTTACGAGATAGCGCATTTGATTTTAGCAGAAGTTGTAGTGCTGAGTATATCTTATTTCCAGAGTTGATTCTAGCTTGCGTTTCTTCCCTTATTATGTTGGAGCAGTTGAAGATTGTACCCAGGTATTTGTATGTTTCCGTTCTTTTAAAGATCATATTATCTATTTTATGTGGCTAGAGTTTTTAGCCGTTCCTTCTCGCTTTTTCCTTTAAGTGAGTCAATATTTCCAATGTCTTTTGTTCTTTTGCCGGCTTCCTGGCCTAGAGGTTAGCGACTTTTCTCCGCAATATCGTATACTCTCGTAAGTAACGTGACGACGGTGAGAATCAGCAGTGGTTCGAATCGCGTCAGTAACTTACGGGGTATGTGAGCCGGCCTCTCAGAAAGCAATGACAAACTACTGAGCGTAATCTTGCCAAGAAATCAACAATCAGCTGAAAGATGCTGATGTTGACAGCGATGTCCTGTAAAGGATATGCAAAACATTTTTGTGTGTGTTCATTTTCCCTTATAATATCTATATCATCTGCATAACCAAGCAGCTTGGATGTTCCTCCAATATCACATTCCTCCTTTACCTTCCTTACAACTTTCTCTACAGCCAGATTGAAAAGGACCTATTATTTAATGAGTATACCGGTTGTTTAACATTATGGAGATTAAGTCTTCACTATTCTCCAGATTCTCATGTCCTTTTAAAGTGAGAAAAACAAATGACGGAATCCTTGCAACAACAGACACACTGTGAGCACACAAGACCATACTGGGTGTCTTTTGAAAGATGCTGTCTGCCGAATGAGTGCAATTTTTAGTTATCATTGCGTACAGAGGTTATAATACTAAATTGACAAGTGGAATCCCTGGCACCCTGCAATTTTGACAGATGATAGTTTGTTACATTATGCTTCAAGATCGGCAACATAACTTCAACCCATGATGAGGACCAGGGATGGTGGCATACCTATCCACAGCACAGAGCCTGTACTGAATTGTAGAGACCATTGTTGCTTATGCATGATCTCTCTGTTGGCCTAGTTAGTTTACTCCAGAGGAAAGGTAACACCAATACATCTGGACCAAGACAAGCTGCAGAAGTTACCGGATCAGCAAAGCAATGTTCTAACTGTCCGCCTGATCTTAGACCAGTTGCCGACCAAGGTTTAGGGTCTGGTCTGCCCTGCTATGATATTAAGTTTTTGGGTTACATTTCTTCACACCGGGATAAGATCTGTACCCTCCCAATTGCGCCCCTCCACCTGAAGCCGTTGGCACAATGTGGGATGTTGGATTTAGTGAAAGCCGCCCAACATGTGGCGCTAACAGAAAGCAGGTAGTACCGTCCACTGTTGTAGGTAGCTCAGTCATATCTGACAAAGACCTGACTCGCATTATGGGAATCTAAATTATGTTGTTGTTTTTTTTTTTTCTTTGCCAATTACAACATCGCAGCTAAATTTCCTTGATATCAGTCATGGATAAACCAGGATATGGTGGAATTGTCTGCCATTCTTATCTAGGTCACGACAGTACGGGGCCAGACCAAGGAATGCTATCGATTATTTTGTGCATTCTCAAGCTGCAACAGTCCTGAGCGTTCCCATTTGTGGGTCACGTTGGGTCAGGATTGGCCGAGGTGAACTTCGGTCAAATGTACTCTTTACAAGGAAGTGTGGTCAAATTGTTGTGGGGCGTTTGTGGTTTATCTCAAGTTTCTTTTATTCTCTCTCGTTACCAGACGGACGAGGGAGAGAAGGGGAGACAGAGAGGTAGAGACAGAGAGTCAAAGAGGAGTAAAGGGAACGAGATACACTGACAAGTAGACAAATAAGCAGAAGAGTAGAAAGAACTTCAGACGACAGAAAGACGGTACAGACAGACAGACAGACAGACAGACAGACAGACAGACAGACAGACAGACAGGCAGACAGACAGACAGACAGACAGACAGCCCGACCGACCGACCGACCGACCGACAGACAGACAGACAGACAGACAGATTAATATATGGATAGGCTAGTACGTGTGTAGATAGTTATGTAGTTGGTTAGTAGGATAAATGGGCTGTTGTTGGTGTTGTTGTTTTACGTGCGTACGTAGGTAAAAAGTTACGTAGCTTAGTAAAGTATGAGAGGGAGGGGGGGGAGAGAGAGAGAGAGAGAGAGAGAGAGAGAGAGAGAGACGAGAGGGGGGGGGGTTGATTGATTGATTGATTGATTGATTGATTGATTGATCTTTATTTTCGAATGATTACACATTGGGCACGCAGACCCGTCTTACATTCAGCCCTTCCAGTCACTCATCTTTCGTTCATCAGTAGAGCATGATGCATTTACATAAGAAACCAACATTGTCAAATGAATGTTGTAAACACTTCAATGCAAATTACCATGTTATGAGACATATCCTCCACCCACCCACACATCCCCACCCACCACACATTCACCACACACACATCCCCCACCCACACCCCCCCCCAACCACGCGTACACCCCAGGCACACATATATACCCCCACCAACCCATCCCCACCCACATATCCCCCACATTCACACATCTCCACTACCACACACACACATCTCCCACCCCACCCACGCACCCACCCACACACCCCAACCACTCAGCCAAACACACATCCCCACCCACACAAACATCCCCTGCCAACCCACACATCATGCACCTAACGAAACACACCCCCACAGGACAGGACACCAAGGACCGAGATCTGTGGAGAATCGTAAATGGATACGCCAGCTGTATGAGGCACATGATGATGATCGCCAATAACAAGAACAAAAAATCAACAACGTGAACATCATCATGCAGCACTTCCTTCGCAGAACGTCGTCCTCATCACGGTCATCGGAATTCATGTTATATCCTGTCGAGTTCCCTACTCAGCATTTTCACGCCCACAGTATCTGCAATCTCTGACGTGAATCTGGCTGCTTGTTGACCGCAACTTCTTCCAGGAATTAAAACTTCCATTACCTCTCTTTCTAACCACAGCCACGTTTTATCAGGTTTTCAAATAAAAACCTGAAATATTTTTTTTTAAATATATTCTGATAATGTAAAGAACAAATGTATCATTTTTCGATGTAGTCACAACTGCGTTCAATGCAAGTCCTCCGGCGCCGATAAAGTGATTGGATTCCTGTAGAGAATAAAATTATCTTGGTCGCGTGTGTAACCACTCTGGGGTAACTACTCGGTGTGCCTGACAGAAGTCACGCCGGTTTGAAACTGCCTACTCCACTCATTGACTTGCTGGATTGAAAGGCAAGCATCGACATACTGGATCTTCATTAGCCGATGAATTTCTATAGGTGTCATCCCTTCACTGATCAAAACAAAACAAAAACGGATAACGGAACGATGCTCCTCTTTGGTGCATGTCAAGAGAGTGGGGCGGCCATCTGCCATACTGGACCTTCATTCACCAATGAATTTCTATAGGTTTCACACCTTCACTGACACAAAAACGGATAACAGAGCGCTGCTCCTCTTTGGTTTAGTTAGTTTAGTTTAGTCGTTGGATCAACATCACGGCACACGGGGGTAACCCATAAGTGCTCCGTTCTCCTCCTAACTCAAACCTGAGTCTGGAGAAACTCAGCTCAGTGCACGAACTCCGTAGCACCGGCGAGGATCCTGAAATACTTTGGGTAGATTTTTAACTTGAAATTTTGCCCGGGCAGCGCCGTTAGGCTACTCTTTTTCGATTTCCAACTGCCAAGGGATTTTTTACGTGCGCAACAATACACACGGGCGTCCAATCTCACTACCCAGAGACCAGGTGAAAATGTATTACTAGAAGTCTACGTGAAAGAAATACGGTCCTCACCGGGGCTCGAACACGGGACCTCCAGCACTCGAGGCAGACACCTTACCTCGAGACCACGCAGCCCCTAGAGGAGCTCCTCTTTGTAGCTCTTGGGAGCTCCTCTTTGGTGCATGTCAAGAATGGGGTGGCCATCTTTAAACCGTTCTTATGACGGCACTGTGTTCGTCCTTAACAGAAATATAATATTGACATGCTACAAGACAATAGCATGGTTATTGTAATTTCTTTCACACTTGTAAGGTTTTATTTTGAAACCCCCTCGTATCTACAATTTCTGGCGTGAATCTGTCTGCATGTTGACCCCTGCCACTTCTGCCCGGATCTACGCCTTCCATTACCGCCCTCTCTAAACCAAGGCCACCTTTTATCAGGCCAAAATAATTCACTTTGCTAAACATGATGCTGTTTATGTGCTAGTTTTCTTCGATGTTCAGATCTCGTAGAGTGTCAGTAAGTCGTCTTCTCGCTCCACGGTACTCTAAGAGTTTTAATGTAACCTTGATGTTCAAGGGCCTCGATTTTCTTCTTTGCTGATTGCGGAATGGTTCGTGGTTAATATCGGTATGTTGCCACAGGAAAAATGCATGTTTTCAAATATTTTTACTTCTTATTTTTCCTCCTCCTCCTCTTTCCTACTCCTCCTCCTCCTCCTTCCTCCTCCTTCTCCTCCTCCTTCTTCCTCCTCCTCCTCCTCCTTCTTCTTCTTCTTCTTCTTCTTCTTCTTCTTCTTCTTCTGCTGCTGCTTCTCACAGTGAGACTCTCTCTCTCTTTCTCTTTCTCTCTCTCTCTCTCTCTCTCTCTCTCTCTCTCTCTCTCTCTCCTCCCTTTCCTCCTCCTCCCCTTTTTCTCCTCATCATTTTCCTCCTTCTTCTTCTTCTCCTCTTTCTCCTCACCCGCATCCTTCTAATCCATCTCTTTTTCCTTCCACTGTTTTTGTTATGCCTTTCAAAATCTTGCTACGACCCTTGTGTTGACTGTAATATGTGGCAGTGTTTTGCCTTGCCGCTGTGGACAGTGTAATAGGTGGCTTCAAATACTGCAGTATTGGACAGGTCCGGCTGTGTGACGGTTTGTTCTATGCTAAGACTTAGATGGATATGACACGTTAGGAGGATGGACGATGGTAAAATACCAAAACATGTCTTTTTTGACGAATTACAGATAGATAAAAGATCTCGTGGTCGGTACTAAGATGTGTGTAAGCGGGACATGATTAAAAAGTCGCTTAAAAGTCGACATGGTCGACTTCATTGCACCGGGTTTTATCCCATATGGCTCGGTATCTTTCCGCAGCGCGGAAAGCGTCGCACAAAACACGAATTCCGTAGCTCTAGCGACGACCCACGGGAGTCTCAGAAAAAAATTCACTCTTGAACCGAAGGAAGAGGCCTGGAATCGAACCCACAACCTTCGGAGCCCGAGTCAAACGGCTTGACCACGGAGAGTTGTTACAGACATTGATATTGCACCTTGGTAGCAAGTCGTCGCTGATAGCATTGCATGGAGGGCAAAGATTAGAAATGGAATAAAGACAAAGGAGACAATGATAGCAGATGGGTCACACACTGAGCGTGTGAGACGTCAGATAGTGCGTGATGGTAGAAATGACCAGGTGTTTACATGCATCAATTGTGGGCGAACATTTACCGCGTGAATTGGACTGATCCCCTTTCATTGTTTCCGCAGTATCTAAACGTCTATGCTGTTTGTAGTATGCTATCTGGATGTAATCTCATCACATGACAGACCCATCACCCTTTAGTTGTTTTCTTTTCCAAAATAATAGTACTTAATCCACTTAGAGAATGGACAATAAGAAATAGAACTGATCGTCACAATTCATAACTTAAAGACGTGGTGCTCTTGAAGTTGTCTTACTGCACTCCCTTACTCTAAGACAATTATGGGATTGTCTGTGCAGTTAGCCTTCCCGCCACGATCAATGCAATCGCTAAAGGGCAGAGGCGAGACGTTTCGATCACTGAATATTCTCATCTGTCAACGGAAGCCAATTGAGCCTGCAGCACTCTTGGTGTGTTCTATTGCACTGATGTATCACCTTTTGCCTTCAACACATACCCGATTTCTTATTACTGTGTGTATGTGTGTGTGTGTGTGTGTGTGTGTGTGAGTGTGTGGGTTTTGTTTTGTTTTGGAAAAAGGGAGATTGATGTTGTGTGGGCGTGTCATTCTACTCTTTTAGCGAGTTGATTGGCAGGTTCGTTAGGAATCACCTGGAAGACTGCGTTTTAACTCTGAAATCGAATGCGCTGGGGTTCGGATCGTCCAGGCTCATATAAGGGCTTGCTTCTGTCGGGGTGAAGCTGATGTAGAGACATGTTTACCCACCTGGTACTTAAGTACCATCTCCAACAGTTACTGTACTAAACTACCATCTCCAACAGTTACTGTACTAAAGCACAATATCTAAGAGTTATTGTACTAAAGTACCGTCTCCAACAGTTACTGTACTAAAGTACAATATCTAAGAGTTATTGTACTAAAGTACCATCTCCAACAGTTACTGTACTAAAGTACAATATCTAAGAGTTATTGTACTAAAGTACCGTCTCCAACAGTTACTGTACTAAAGTACAATATCTAAGAGTTATTGTACTAAAGTACCATCTCCACCAGTTACTGTATTAAAGTACAATATCTAAGAGTTATTGTACTAAAGTACCATCTCCAACAGTTACTGTTCTAAAGTATCATATCTAAGAGTTACTGTACTAAACGACCATCTCCAAGAGTTACTGTACTAAACGACCATCTCCAAGAGTTACTGTACTAAAGTACCATCTCCAAGAGTTATTGTACTAAAGGACATCTCCAAGAGTTATTGTACTAAAGACCATCTCCAAGAGTTATTGTACTAAAGGTCATCTCCAAGAGTTATTGTACTAAAGGACATCTCCAAGAGTTATTGTACTAAAGGACCATCTCCAAGAGTTATTGTACTAAACGACCATCTCCAAGAGTTATTGTACTAAACGACCATCTCCAAGAGTTATTGTACTAAAGGACCATCTCCAACGTTTGAGTTATTGTACTAAAGGACCATCTCCAAGAGTTATTGTACTAAAGGATCATCTCCAAGAGTTATTGTACTAAACGACCATCTCCAAGAGTTATTGTACTAAAGACATCTCCAAGAGTTATTGTACTAAAGGACCATCTCCAAGAGTTATTGTACTAAACGACCATCTCAAGAGTATGTACTAAAGACCATCTCCAAGAGTTATTGTACTAAAGGACCATCTCCAAGAGTTATTGTACTAAACGATCATCTCCAAGAGTTATTGTACTAAACGACCATCTCAAGAGTTACTGTACTAAAGGACCATCTCCAAGAGTTATTGTACTAAAGGACCATCTCCAAGAGTTATTGTACTAAAGGATCATCTCCAAGAGTTACTGTACTAAAGGATCATCTCCAAGAGTTATTGTACTAAAGGACCATCTCCAAGAGTTATTGTACTAAAGGACCATCTCCAAGAGTTATTGTACTAAAGGATCATCTCCAAGAGTTATTGTACTAAAGGATCATCTCCAAGAGTTATTGTACTAAAGGAATCATCTCCAAGAGTTACTGTACTAAAGGATCATCTCCAAGAGTTATTGTACTAAAGGATCATCTCCAAGAGTTATTGTACTAAAGGATCATCTCCAAGAGTTATTGTACTAAAGGATCATCTCCAAGAGTTATTGTACTAAAGGATCATCTCCAAGAGTTATTGTACTAAAGGACCATCTCCAAGAGTTATTGTACTAAAGGATCATCTCCAAGAGTTACTGTACTAAAGGATCATCTCCAAGAGTTATTGTACTAAAGGACCATCTCCAAGAGTTATTGCGCAGAGAACTCTTCAGCTGCACATTGGCAGCACGCCTGTAGAAAGTGTCACCGAGCACAAGACACTGGGTGTTATCATAGATCAAAATCTAACTTTTAACTCACATGTTCATGCTCTAGTTAAACAAATAGCCAAAAAAGTATACCAACTTGCCAATATTAAAAATGTCCTTGACGAAAACACAAGAAAGATATTCTATACTTCTCATATACAAACACATATTGATTACTGCTCCACAGTCTGGGGTGGATGCTCCAAATCAATAACAAAACGCCTATATTCACTCCAGAAAAGGGCAGTGCGTTTAATTAATGGTGAAAAGCTTACCGACAATTCTAACCTATATAAACGTCTCCGGTTACTGTCACTCCACAAGCGCCTGCTTTTTAATAAGACCAAACTAATTCACAAAATCCTATTTCAAAATGCTCCAAGCTACCTTTGGCCATTGTTTAAATATAACGCTAGACATAGCGAACGACTAAATATACTTCATGTCCCTAAACCTAGGATAGACTTATATAAAACAAGCTTAGCATACTCTGCCGCTCAGTTGTGGAACAATCTTCCACAAGAAATCAAAGACACCACCAATCATGATACATACATTCGCAACCTGTTTGAACACTACCTTAGTACAGACTACATGCCCCCATAACAAACAACACAAAAAAGACAATAATGGTAACTTATCTCAAACGACAACTAGCCAAAAAACATTCCCTTATGTATGGCACGTTACACCCTCCTTAGGTATTTATAATGCCCATGTTACTGTTCTCAGTGAGTCATTTGTTATTGATTATTTTTCATGCGTTTTAATGTTCTTTTGTTGTCAAAAGTTGCTTCATAAGTGATGTTGAATGAAAGAATGTATGAGAGGAAATAGAGAAGAAGGGCAGAATGTCAGACGGGCCTGCGTGCCCAATTCTTAACCCTTTGAAAATAAAGACTTATTATTATTATTATTATTATTATTATTATTATTATTATTATTATTATTATTATTGTACTAAAGTACCATCTCCAACAGTTACTGTTCTAAAGTATCATATCTAAGAGTTACTGTACTAAACGACCATCTCCAAGAGTTATTGTACTAAAGGATCATCTCCAAGAGTTATTGTACTAAAGGACCATCTCCAAGAGTTATTGTACTAAAGGACCATCTCCAAGAGTTATTGTACTAAAGGACCATCTCCAAGAGTTATTGTACTAAAGGAGCATCTCCAAGAGTTATTGTACTAAAGAACCATCTCCAAGAGTTATTGTACTAAAGGACCATCTCCAAGAGTTATTGTACTAAACGACCATCTCCAAGAGTTATTGTACTAAACGACCATCTCCAAGAGTTATTGTACTAAAGGACCATCTCCAAGAGTTATTGTACTAAAGGACCATCTCCAAGAGTTACTGTACTAAAGGACCATCTCCAAGAGTTATTGTACTAAAGGACCATCTCCAAGAGTTACTGTACTAAAGGACCATCTCCAAGAGTTATTGTACTAAAGGGCCATCTCCAAGAGTTATTGTACTAAAGGATCATCTCCAAGAATTATTGTACTAAAGGACCATCTCCAAGAGTTATTGTACTAAAGGATCATCTCCAAGAGTTATTGTACTAAAGGATCAACTCCAAGAGTTACTGTACTAAAGGACCATCTCCAAGAGTTATTGTACCAAAGGACCATCTCCAAGAGTTATTGTACTAAAGGACCATCTCCGAGAGTTATTGTACTAAAGGATCATCTCCAAGAGTTACTGTACTAAAGGACCATCTCCAAGAGTTACTGTACTAAAGGACCATCTCCAAGAGTTATTGTACTAAAGGACCATCTCCAAGAGTTATTGTACTAAAGGACCAATCTCCAAGAGTTATTGTACTAAAGGATCATCTCCAAGAGTTACTGTACTAAAGGACCATCTCCAAGAGTTACTATACTAAAGGACCATCTCCAAGAGTTATTGTACTAAAGGACCATCTCCTAGAGTTATTGTACTAAAGGATCATCTCCAAGAGTTATTGTACTAAAGGACCATCTCCAAGAGTTATTGTACTAAAGGACCATCTCCAAGAGTTATTGTACTAAAGGAGCATCTCCAAGAGTTATTGTACTAAAGGACCATCTCCAAGAGTTATTGTACTAAAGGACCATCTCCAAGAGTTATTGTACTAAACGACCATCTCCAAGAGTTATTGTACTAAACGACCATCTCCAAGAGTTATTGTACTAAAGGACCATCTCCAAGAGTTATTGTACTAAAGGACCATCTCCAAGAGTTACTGTACTAAAGGACCATCTCCAAGAGTTATTGTCCTAAAGGACCATCTCCAAGAGTTATTGTACTAAAGGACCATCTCCAAGCGTTACTGTACTAAAGGACCATCTCCTAGAGTTATTGTACTAAAGGATCATCTCCAAGAGTTATTGTACTAAAGGATCATCTCCAAGAGTTATTGTACTAAAGGACCATCTCCAAGAGTTATTGTACTAAAGGACCATCTCCAAGCGTTACTGTACTAAAGGACCATCTCCTAGAGTTATTGTACTAAAGGATCATCTCCAAGAGTTATTGTACTAAAGGATCATCTCCAAGAGTTATTGTACTAAAGGACCATCTCCAAGAGTTATTGTACTAAAGGATCATCTCCAAGAGTTATTGTACTAAAGGACCATCTCCAAGAGTTATTGTACTAAAGGATCATCTCCAAGAGTTACTGTACTAAAGGACCATCTCCAAGAGTTACTGTACTAAAGGACCATCTCCAAGAGTTATTGTACTAAACGACCATCTCCAAGAGTTATTGTACTAAAGGACCATCTCCAAGAGTTATTGTACTAAAGGACCATCTCCAAGAGTTATTGAACTAAAGGATCATCTCCAAGAGTTATTGTACTAAAGGACCATCTCCAAGAGTTATTGTACTAAAGGACCATCTCCAAGAGTTATTGTACTAAAGGACCATCTCCTAGAGTTATTGTAATAAAGGATCATCTCCAAGAGTTATTGTACTAAAGGATCATCTCCAAGAGTTATTGTACTAAAGGACCATCTCCAAGAGTTATTGTACTAAAGAACCATCTACAACAGTTACTGTTCTAAAGTATCATATCTAAGAGTTACTGTACTAAACGACCATCTCCAAGAGTTATTGTACTAAAGAACCATCTCCAAGAGTTATTGTACTAAAGGACCATCTCCAAGAGTTACTGTACTAAAGGACCATCTCCAAGAGTTATTGTACTAAAGGACCATCTCCAAGAGTTATTGTACTAAAGGACCATCTCCAAGCGTTACTGTACTAAAGGACCATCTCCAAGAGTTACTGTACTAAAGGACCATCTTCAAGAGTTATTGTACTAAAGGATCATCTCCAAGAGTTATTGTACTAAAGGACCATCTCCAAGAGTTATTGTACTAAAGGATCATCTCCAAGAGTTATTGTACTAAAGGATCATCTCCAAGAGTTACTGTACTAAAGGACCATCTCCAAGAGTTATTGTACCAAAGGACCATCTCCAAGAGTTATTGTACTAAAGGACCATCTCCAAGAGTTATTGTACTAAAGGATCATCTCCAAGAGTTACTGTACTAAAGGACCATCTCCAAGAGTTACTGTACTAAAGGACCATCTCCAAGAGTTATTGTACTAAAGGACCATCTCCAAGAGTTATTGTTCTAAAGGACCAATCTCCAAGAGTTATTGTACTAAAGGATCATCTCCAGGATTTACTGTACTAAAGGACCATCTCCAAGAGTTACTGTACTAAAGGACCATCTCCAAGAGTTATTGTACTAAAGGACCATCTCCTAGAGTTATTGTACTAATGGATCATCTCCAAGAGTTATTGTACTAAAGGATCATCTCCAAGAGTTATTGTACTAAAGGACCATCTCCAAGAGTTATTGTACTAAAGGATCATCTCCAAGAGTTACTGTACTAAAGGACCATCTCCAAGAGTTATTGTACTAAAGGACCATCTCCAAGAGTTATTGTACTAAAGGATCATCTCCAAGAGTTATTGTACTAAAGGACCATCTCCAAGAGTTATTGTACTAAAGGATCATCTCCAAGAGTTACTGTACTAAAGGACCATCTCCAAGAGTTACTGTACTAAAGGACCATCTCCAAGAGTTATTGTACTAAAGGACCATCTCCAAGAGTTATTGTACTAAAGGACCATCTCCAAGAGTTATTGTACTAAAGGACCATCTCCAAGAGTTATTGAACTAAAGGATCATCTCCAAGAGTTATTGTACTAAAGGACCATCTCCAAGAGTTATTGTACTAAAGGACCATCTCCAAGAGTTATTGTACTAAAGGACCATCTCCAAGAGTTATTGTACTAAAGGACCATCTCCAAGAGTTATTGTACTAAAGGATCATCTCCAAGAGTTATTGTACTAAAGGATCATCTCCAAGAGTTATTGTACTAAAGGACCATCTCCAAGAGTTATTGTACTAAAGGACCATCTCCTAGAGTTATTGTACTAAAGGATCATCTCCAAGAGTTATTGTACTAAAGGACCATCTCCAAGAGTTATTGTACTAAAGGACCATCTCCAAGAGTTATTGTACTAAAGAACCATCTCCAACAGTTACTGTTCTAAAGTATCATATCTAAGAGTTACTGTACTAAACGACCATCTCCAAGAGTTATTGTACTAAAGGATCATCTCCAAGAGTTATTGTACTAAAGGAACATCTCCAAGAGCTATTGTACTAAAGGACCATCTCCAAGAGTTATTGTACTAAAGGAGCATCTCCAAGAGTTATTGTACTAAAGGACCATCTCCAAGAGTTATTGTACTAAAGGACCATCTCCAAGAGTTATTGTACTAAACGACCATCTCCAAGAGTTATTGTACTAAACGACCATCTCCAAGAGTTATTGTACTAAAGGACCATCTCCAAGAGTTATTGTACTAAAGGACCATCTCCAAGAGTTAATGTACTAAAGGACCATCTCCAAGAGTTATTGTACTAAAGGATCATCTCCAAGAGTTATTGTACTAAAGGACCATCTCCAAGCGTTACTGTACTAAAGTGTCCTGTTAAATTCCCGAGAGAAGACTGGACTCAACAAGCACATCTTTAAACTGATTATCTGTTGGGATTATTGACTGACTTTGGTCTACACTCCTCTCTTCTGTCTTCCCTTCCATATATCTATTTCTTTCACTCTCTCTATTATTCCCTCAACACATACTCCGACAACAGTTCCTTTCAACGATAAGATAAACGATTTATTAATAAAAACTATGTCGGGTGTATGTATGGATATTGTCTATGTAGTTGGTATGTTCTTCTAGTGTGGTTGCCAGTTATGAACTCTGAATGTCTATCAGCGTGGTTGCTTCTCGCCCTTTCATTCTTCAAGATCACAGGACAGCACATCAAACAGGACAGAGCTCACCCGGATGATCCGTATGCTTGCATCTAATGGTAAATCCGTGATTGTTTGACACAAAAACTGTTCACCACAGAGTCAAGGTACCGTAATAAAAGTCCCGTAAGTTTATGAATGCACCTGAATCTGTTTCATGACGGTAAGTATCCATCATCGAAAAAACCACCACATTGTCACAGTTCTTCTTATAGTCTTTTAGTAATAGCACTGTTCTTACTTGTCTATTCTTTCTTCATTATACATATAAGATGTATGTAGTTTTTAGTATCCCTGCTTGCCACAGGTTAACCTCTCTTCCCTTTCAGGGCCTTAGTGGTATATTCGGTTGAGCATACAGTGTTCTGTATTTTATTTAACTTATTTCTTTCTTCATCGTAAATATGTTCATATTCTGTTTGGTTCCATGTAAGTACTTTATTTGTTCAAGGGTATTCCTCTTCATCTCTTCTCTGCTTTCACTAGGAGAGTGGAACCTGGAAAAGTATAACAAATCCAGTGATAAGCGTCCGCCCCTTACTACTACTTATGCAAGTGTCCTTCTCCAGCCATAATGACAAGGCTTCCGAAGTGAACACCCGCATAAGACAGATGAATTCACCAAAGTCTAAACTATCTACTAATAGAAAGCAATGGTAAAGGCTATTCATTCACATCTATATTCCTATGCTAAACTATATCTAATATCTTTATACCTTATTTAGGCATCTATGTTCCTGGAATCGAAAAAACACTTAGCGAATAACACACTATTATCCCCTCTTTCCATCATTAGGGACGTGTATTTCTATTCCCACTCAAGAACATATCTCCTTCAGGTCAGTTTGGAACACACACTAACTTTACACAAAGAATTGACCCTCTTTATATCGGTCATTTATGCCGCATAGTCCTTGACATTGCTGGACACCTCACATCCAGACTGCATTATCATTGATTAGTGGAAAATTACCGCTCGGGACCGTTTCCCATCCATACTGCAATATGCTTGTCCCATAATACTGTCGGCCTTTGTCCCAAACCAATCTTTCCACTCGACCGTTTTACCTGCGCGGTTAGCCGGCCCCTTCTGTGTCTTGACCTATATACACATGCGCCTTGTCTCTCCTTTGTTAACCCTTCTCCTACCTGGGTAGTCGGTGTATGCAGTCGTCCATCTGGGAATCATTAACTCTTCAGTATTTCACTACATAAAGGACCATCTCCGAGAGTTACTGTACTAAAGGACCATCTTCAAGAGTTATTGTACTAAAGGATCATCTCCAAGAGTTATTGTACTAAAGGACCATCTCCAAGAGTTATTGTACTAAAGGATCATCTCCAAGAGTTATTGTACTAAAGGATCATCTCCAAGAGTTACTGTACTAAAGGACCATCTCCAAGAGTTATTGTACCAAAGGACCATCTCCAAGAGTTATTGTACTAAATGACCATCTCCAAGAGTTATTGTACTAAAGGATCATCTCCAAGAGTTACTGTACTAAAGGACCATCTCCAAGAGTTACTGTACTTAAGGACCATCTCCAAGAGTTATTGTACTAAAGGACCATCTCCAAGAGTTATTGTTCTAAAGGACCAATCTCCAAGAGTTATTGTACTAAAGGATCATCTCCAAGATTTACTGTACTAAAGAATTATCTCCAAGAGTTACTGTACTAAAGGACCATCTCCAAGAGTTATTGTACTAAAGGACCGTCTCCTGGAGTTATTGTACTAAAGGATCATCTCGAAGAGTTATTGTACTAAAGGATCATCTCCAAGAGTTATTGTACCAAAGGACCATCTCCTAGAGTTATTGTACTAAAGAACCATCTCCAACAGTTACTGTTCTAAAGTATCATATCTAATAGTTACAGTACTAAACGACCATCTCCAAGAGTTATTGTACTAAAGGATCATCTCCAAGAGTTATTGTACTAAAGGACCATCTCCAAGAGTTATTGTACTAAAGGAGCATCTCCAAGAGTTATTGTACTAAAAGAGCATCTCCAAGAGTTATTGTACTAAAGGACAATCTCCAAGAGTTATTGTACTAAAGGACCATCTCCAAGAGTTATTGTACTAAACGACCATCTCCAAGAGTTATTGTACTAAACGACCATCTCCATGAGTTATTGTACTAAAGAACCATCTCCAAGGAGTTATTGTACTAAAGGACCATCTCCAAGAGTTACTGTACTAAAGGACCATCTCCAAGAGTTATTGTACTAAAGGACCATCTCCAAGAGTTATTGTAGTAAAGGACCATCTTCAAGTGTTTACAAGTCAGCTCCAGAGTTACTGTACTAAAGGACCATCTCCAAGAGTTACTGTACTAAAGGACCATCTTCAAGAGTTATTGTACTAAAGGATCATCTCCAAGAGTTATTGTACTAAAGGACCATCTTCCAAGAGTTATTGTACTAAAGGATCATCTCCAAGAGTTATTGTACTAAGGATCATCTCCAAGAGGTACTGTACTAAAGGACCATCCTCCAAGAGTTATTGTACCTAAAGGACCATCTCCAAGAGTTATTGTACTAAAGGACCATCTTCAAGAGTTATTGTACTAAAGGATCATCTCCAGGATTTACTGTACTAAAGGACCATCTCCAAGAGTTACTGTACTAAAGGACCATCTCCAAGAGTTATTGTACTAAAGGACCATCTCCTAGAGTTATTGTACTAATGGATCATCTCCAAGAGTTATTGTACTAAAGGATCATCTCCAAGAGTTATTGTACTAAAGGACCATCTCCAAGAGTTATTGTACTAAAGGATCATCTCCAAGAGTTACTGTACTAAAGGACCATCTCCAAGAGTTACTGTACTAAAGGACCATCTCCAAGAGTTATTGTACTAAAAGATCATCTCCAAGAGTTATTGTACTAAAGGACCATCTCCAAGAGTTATTGTACTAAAGGATCATCTCCAAGAGTTACTGTACTAAAAGGACCATCTCCAAGAGTTACTAATCTCAAGTATTGTACTAAAGGACCATCTCCAAGAGTTATTGTACTAAAGGACCATCTCCAAGAGTTATTGTACTAAAGGACCATCTCCAAGAGTTATTGAACTAAAGGATCATCTCCAAGAGTTATTGTACTAAAGGACCATCTCCAAGAGTTATTGTACTAAAGGACCATCTCCAAGAGTTATTGTACTAAAGGACCATCTCCAAGAGTTATTGTACTAAAGGACCATCTCCAAGAGTTATTGTACTAAAGGATCATCTCCAAGAGTTATTGTACTAAAGGATCATCTCCAAGAGTTATTGTACTAAAGGACCATCTCCAAGAGTTATTGTACTAAAGGACCATCTCCTAGAGTTATTGTACTAAAGGATCATCTCCAAGAGTTATTGTACTAAAGGATCATCTCCAAGAGTTATTGTACTAAAGGACCATCTCCAAGAGTTATTGTACTAAAGAACCATCTCCAACAGTTACTGTTCTAAAGTATCATATCTAAGAGTTACTGTACTAAACGACCATCTCCAAAAGTTATTGTACTAAAGGATCATCTCCAAGAGTTATTGTACTAAAGGACCATCTCCAAGAGTTATTGTACTAAAGGACCATCTCCAAGAGTTATTGTACTAAAGGAGCATCTCCAAGAGTTATTGTACTAAAGGACCATCTCCAAGAGTTATTGTACTAAAGGACCATCTCCAAGAGTTATTGTACTAAACGAACCATCTCCAAGAGTTATTGTACTAAACGACCATCTCCAAGAGTTATTGTACTAAAGGACCATCTCCAAGAGTTATTGTACTAAAGGACCATCTCCAAGAGTTAATGTACTAAAGGACCATCTCCAAGAGTTATTGTACTAAAGGATCATCTCCAAGAGTTATTGTACTAAAGGACCATCTCCAAGCGTTACTGTACTAAAGTGTCCTGTTAAATTCCCGAGAGAAGACTGGACTCAACAAGCACATCTTTAAACTGATTATCTGTTGGGATTATTGACTGACTTTGGTCTACACTCCTCTCTTCTGTCTTCCCTTCCATATATCTATTTCTTTCACTCTCTCTATTATTCCCTCAACACATACTCCGACAACAGTTCCTTTCAACGATAAGATAAACGATTTATTAATAAAAACTATGTCGGGTGTATGTATGGATATTGTCTATGTAGTTGGTATGTTCTTCTAGTGTGGTTGCCAGTTATGAACTCTGAATGTCTATCAGCGTGGTTGCTTCTCGCCCTTTCATTCTTCAAGATCACAGGACAGCACATCAAACAGGACAGAGCTCACCCGGATGATCCGTATGCTTGCATCTAATGGTAAATCCGTGATTGTTTGACACAAAAACTGTTCACCACAGAGTCAAGGTACCGTAATAAAAGTCCCGTAAGTTTATGAATGCACCTGAATCTGTTTCATGACGGTAAGTATCCATCATCGAAAAACCACCACATTGTCACAGTTCTTCTTATAGTCTTTTAGTAATAGCACTGTTCTTACTTGTCTATTCTTTCTTCATTATACATATAAGATGTATGTAGTTTTTAGTATCCCTGCTTGCCACAGGTTAACCTCTCTTCCCTTTCAGGGCCTTAGTGGTATATTCGGTTGAGCATACAGTGTTCTGTATTTTATTTAACTTATTTCTTTCTTCATCGTAAATATGTTCATATTCTGTTTGGTTCCATGTAAGTACTTTATTTGTTCAAGGGTATTCCTCTTCATCTCTTCTCTGCTTTCACTAGGAGAGTGGAACCTGGAAAAGTATAACAAATCCAGTGATAAGCGTCCGCCCCTTACTACTACTTATGCAAGTGTCCTTCTCCAGCCATAATGACAAGGCTTCCGAAGTGAACACCCGCATAAGACAGATGAATTCACCAAAGTCTAAACTATCTACTAATAGAAAGCAATGGTAAAGGCTATTCATTCACATCTATATTCCTATGCTAAACTATATCTAATATCTTTATACCTTATTTAGGCATCTATGTTCCTGGAATCGAAAAAACACTTAGCGAATAACACACTATTATCCCCTCTTTCCATCATTAGGGACGTGTATTTCTATTCCCACTCAAGAACATATCTCCTTCAGGTCAGTTTGGAACACACACTAACTTTACACAAAGAATTGACCCTCTTTATATCGGTCATTTATGCCGCATAGTCCTTGACATTGCTGGACACCTCACATCCAGACTGCATTATCATTGATTAGTGGAAAATTACCGCTCGGGACCGTTTCCCATCCATACTGCAATATGCTTGTCCCATAATACTGTCGGCCTTTGTCCCAAACCAATCTTTCCACTCGACCGTTTTACCTGCGCGGTTAGCCGGCCCCTTCTGTGTCTTGACCTATAAACACATGCGCCTTGTCTCTCCTTTGTTAACCCTTCTCCTACCTGGGTAGTCGGTGTATGCAGTCGTCCATCTGGGAATCATTAACTCTTCAGTATTTCACTACATAAAGGACCATCTCCGAGAGTTACTGTACTAAAGGACCATCTTCAAGAGTTATTGTACTAAAGGATCATCTCCAAGAGTTATTGTACTAAAGGACCATCTCCAAGAGTTATTGTACTAAAGGATCATCTCCAAGAGTTATTGTACTAAAGGATCATCTCCAAGAGTTATTGTACCAAAGGACCATCTCCAAGAGTTATTGTACTAAATGACCATCTCCAAGAGTTATTGTACTAAAGGATCATCTCCAAGAGTTACTGTACTAAAGGACCATCTCCAAGTGTTACTGTACTTAAGGACCATCTCCAAGAGTTATTGTACTAAAGGACCATCTCCAAGAGTTATTGTTCTAAAGGACCAATCTCCAAGAGTTATTGTACTAAAGGATCATCTCCAAGATTTACTGTACTAAAGAATTATCTCCAAGAGTTACTGTACTAAAGGACCATCTCCAAGAGTTATTGTACTAAAGGACCGTCTCCTGGAGTTATTGTACTAAAGGATCATCTCGAAGAGTTATTGTACTAAAGGATCATCTCCAAGAGTTATTGTACCAAAGGACCATCTCCTAGAGTTATTGTACTAAAGAACCATCTCCAACAGTTACTGTTCTAAAGTATCATATCTAATAGTTACAGTACTAAACGACCATCTCCAAGAGTTATTGTACTAAAGGATCATCTCCAAGAGTTATTGTACTAAAGGACCATCTCCAAGAGTTATTGTAACTAAAAGACCATCTCCAAGAGTTATTGTACTAAAGGAGCATCTCCAAGAGTTAGTGTACTAAAGGACCATCTCCAAGAGTTATTGTACTAAAGGACCATCTCCAAGAGTTATTGTACTAAACGACCATCTCCAAGAGTTATTGTACTAAACGACCATCTTCAAGAGTTATTGTACTAAAGGACCATCTCCAAGAGTTATTGTACTAAAGGACCATCTCCAAGAGTTACTGTACTAAAGGACCATCTCCAAGAGTTATTGTACTAAAGGACCATCTCCAAGAGTTACTGTACTAAAGGACCATCTCCGAGAGTTACTGTACCAAAGGACCATCTTCAAGAGCTATTGTACTAAAGGATCATCTCCAAAGAGTTATTGTACTAAAGGACCATCTCCAAGAGTTATTGTACTAAAGGATCATCTCCAAGAGTTATTGTACTAAAGGATCATCTCCAAGAGTTACTGTACTAAAGGACCATCTCCAAGAGTTATTGTACCAAAGGACCATCTCCAAGAGTTATTGTACTAAAGGGCCATCTCCAAGAGTTATTGTACTAAAGGATCATCTCCAAGAGTTACTGTACTAAAGGACCATCTCCAAGAGTTACTGTACTAAAGGACCGTCTCCTAGAGTTATTGTACTAAAGGATCATCTCCAAGAGTTATTGTACTAAAGGATCATCTCCAAGAGTTATTGTACTAAAGGACCATCTCCAAGAGTTATTGTACTAAAGGACCATCTCCAAGAGTTATTGTTCTAAAGGACCAATCTCCAAGAGTTATTGTACTAAAGGATCATCTCCAAGATTTACTGTACTAAAGGATTATCTCCAAGAGTTACTGTACTAAAGGACCATCTCCAAGAGTTATTGTACTAAAGGACCGTCTCCTAGAGTTATTGTACTAAAGGATCATCTCCAAGAGTTATTGTACTAAAGGATCATCTCCAAGAGTTATTGTACTAAAGGACCATCTCCAAGGGTTATTGTACTAAAGGATCATCTCCAAGAGTTACCCTACTAAAGGACCATCTCCAAGAGTTACTGTACTAAAGGACCATCTCCAAGAGTTATTGTACTAAAGGACCACCTCCAAGAGTTATTGTACTAAAGGATCATCTCCAAGAGTTATTGTACTAAAGGACCATCTCCAAGAGTTATTGTATTAAAGGATCATCTCCAAGAGTTACTGTACTAAAGGACCATCTCCAAGAGTTACTGTACTAAAGGACCATCTCCAAGAGTTATTGTACTAAAGGACCATCTCCAAGAGTTATTGTTCTAAAGGACCAATCTCCAAGAGTTATTGTACTAAAGGATCATCTCCAGGATTTACTGTACTAAAGGACCATCTCCAAGAGTTACTGTACTAAAGGACCATCTCCAAGAGTTATTGTACTAAAGGACCATCTCCTAGAGTTATTGTACTAAAGGATCATCTCCAAGAGTTATTGTACTAAAGGATCATCTCCAAGAGTTATTGTACTAAAGGACCATCTCCAAGAGTTATTGTACTAAAGGATCATCTCCAAGAGTTACTGTACTAAAGGACCATCTCCAAGAGTTACTGTACTAAAGGACCATCTCCAAGAGTTATTGTACTAAAAGATCATCTCCAAGAGTTATTGTACTAAAGGACCATCTCCAAGAGTTATTGTACTAAAGGATCATCTCCAAGAGTTACTGTACTAAAGGACCATCTCCAAGAGTTACTATACTAAAGGACCATCTCCAAGAGTTATTGTACTAAAGGACCATCTCCAAGAGTTATTGTACTAAAGGACCATCTCCAAGAGTTATTGTACTAAAGGACCATCTCCAAGAGTTATTGAACTAAAGGATCATCTCCAAGAGTTATTGTACTAAAGGACCATCTCCAAGAGTTATTGTACTAAAGGACCATCTCCAAGAGTTATTGTACTAAAGGACCATCTCCAAGAGTTATTGTACTAAAGGACCATCTCCAAGAGTTATTGTACTAAAGGATCATCTCCAAGAGTTATTGTACTAAAGGATCATCTCCAAGAGTTATTGTACTAAAGGACCATCTCCAAGAGTTATTGTACTAAAGGACCATCTCCTAGAGTTATTGTACTAAAGGATCATCTCCAAGAGTTATTGTACTAAAGGATCATCTCCAAGAGTTATTGTACTAAAGGACCATCTCCAAGAGTTATTGTACTAAAGAACCATCTCCAACAGTTACTGTTCTAAAGTATCATATCTAAGAGTTACTGTACTAAACGACCATCTCCAAAAGTTATTGTACTAAAGGATCATCTCCAAGAGTTATTGTACTAAAGGACCATCTCCAAGAGTTATTGTACTAAAGGACCATCTCCAAGAGTTATTGTACTAAAGGAGCATCTCCAAGAGTTATTGTACTAAAGGACCATCTCCAAGAGTTATTGTACTAAAGGACCATCTCCAAGAGTTATTGTACTAAACGACCATCTCCAAGAGTTATTGTACTAAACGACCATCTCCAAGAGTTATTGTACTAAAGGACCATCTCCAAGAGTTATTGTACTAAAGGACCATCTCCAAGAGTTAATGTACTAAAGGACCATCTCCAAGAGTTATTGTACTAAAGGATCATCTCCAAGAGTTATTGTACTAAAGGACCATCTCCAAGCGTTACTGTACTAAAGTGTCCTGTTAAATTCCCGAGAGAAGACTGGACTCAACAAGCACATCTTTAAACTGATTATCTGTTGGGATTATTGACTGACTTTGGTCTACACTCCTCTCTTCTGTCTTCCCTTCCATATATCTATTTCTTTCACTCTCTCTATTATTCCCTCAACACATACTCCGACAACAGTTCCTTTCAACGATAAGATAAACGATTTATTAATAAAAACTATGTCGGGTGTATGTATGGATATTGTCTATGTAGTTGGTATGTTCTTCTAGTGTGGTTGCCAGTTATGAACTCTGAATGTCTATCAGCGTGGTTGCTTCTCGCCCTTTCATTCTTCAAGATCACAGGACAGCACATCAAACAGGACAGAGCTCACCCGGATGATCCGTATGCTTGCATCTAATGGTAAATCCGTGATTGTTTGACACAAAAACTGTTCACCACAGAGTCAAGGTACCGTAATAAAAGTCCCGTAAGTTTATGAATGCACCTGAATCTGTTTCATGACGGTAAGTATCCATCATCGAAAAACCACCACATTGTCACAGTTCTTCTTATAGTCTTTTAGTAATAGCACTGTTCTTACTTGTCTATTCTTTCTTCATTATACATATAAGATGTATGTAGTTTTTAGTATCCCTGCTTGCCACAGGTTAACCTCTCTTCCCTTTCAGGGCCTTAGTGGTATATTCGGTTGAGCATACAGTGTTCTGTATTTTATTTAACTTATTTCTTTCTTCATCGTAAATATGTTCATATTCTGTTTGGTTCCATGTAAGTACTTTATTTGTTCAAGGGTATTCCTCTTCATCTCTTCTCTGCTTTCACTAGGAGAGTGGAACCTGGAAAAGTATAACAAATCCAGTGATAAGCGTCCGCCCCTTACTACTACTTATGCAAGTGTCCTTCTCCAGCCATAATGACAAGGCTTCCGAAGTGAACACCCGCATAAGACAGATGAATTCACCAAAGTCTAAACTATCTACTAATAGAAAGCAATGGTAAAGGCTATTCATTCACATCTATATTCCTATGCTAAACTATATCTAATATCTTTATACCTTATTTAGGCATCTATGTTCCTGGAATCGAAAAAACACTTAGCGAATAACACACTATTATCCCCTCTTTCCATCATTAGGGACGTGTATTTCTATTCCCACTCAAGAACATATCTCCTTCAGGTCAGTTTGGAACACACACTAACTTTACACAAAGAATTGACCCTCTTTATATCGGTCATTTATGCCGCATAGTCCTTGACATTGCTGGACACCTCACATCCAGACTGCATTATCATTGATTAGTGGAAAATTACCGCTCGGGACCGTTTCCCATCCATACTGCAATATGCTTGTCCCATAATACTGTCGGCCTTTGTCCCAAACCAATCTTTCCACTCGACCGTTTTACCTGCGCGGTTAGCCGGCCCCTTCTGTGTCTTGACCTATAAACACATGCGCCTTGTCTCTCCTTTGTTAACCCTTCTCCTACCTGGGTAGTCGGTGTATGCAGTCGTCCATCTGGGAATCATTAACTCTTCAGTATTTCACTACATAAAGGACCATCTCCGAGAGTTACTGTACTAAAGGACCATCTTCAAGAGTTATTGTACTAAAGGATCATCTCCAAGAGTTATTGTACTAAAGGACCATCTCCAAGAGTTATTGTACTAAAGGATCATCTCCAAGAGTTATTGTACTAAAGGATCATCTCCAAGAGTTACTGTACTAAAGGACCATCTCCAAGAGTTATTGTACCAAAGGACCATCTCCAAGAGTTATTGTACTAAATGACCATCTCCAAGAGTTATTGTACTAAAGGATCATCTCCAAGAGTTACTGTACTAAAGGACCATCTCCAAGAGTTACTGTACTAAAGGACCATCTCCAAGAGTTATTGTACGAAAGGACCATCTCCAAGAGTTATTGTTCTAAAGGACCAATCTCCAAGAGTTATTGTACTAAAGGATCATCTCCAAGATTTACTGTACTAAAGAATTATCTCCAAGAGTTACTGTACTAAAGGACCATCTCCAAGAGTTATTGTACTAAAGGACCGTCTCCTGGAGTTATTGTACTAAAGGATCATCTCCAAGAGTTATTGTACTAAAGGATCATCTCCAAGAGTTATTGTACCAAAGGACCATCTCCTAGAGTTATTGTACTAAAGAACCATCTCCAACAGTTACTGTTCTAAAGTATCATATCTAATAGTTACAGTACTAAACGACCATCTCCAAGAGTTATTGTACTAAAGGATCATCTCCAAGAGTTATTGTACTAAAGGACCATCTCCAAGAGTTATTGTACTAAAAGACCATCTCCAAGAGTTATTGTACTAAAGGAGCATCTCCAAGAGTTAGTGTACTAAAGGACCATCTCCAAGAGTTATTGTACTAAAGGACCATCTCCAAGAGTTATTGTACTAAACGACCATCTCCAAGAGTTATTGTACTAAACGACCATCTCCAAGAGTTATTGTACTAAAGGACCATCTCCAAGAGTTATTGTACTAAAGGACCATCTCCAAGAGTTACTGTACTAAAGGACCATCTCCAAGAGTTATTGTACTAAAGGACCATCTCCAAGAGTTATTGTACTAAAGGACCATCTCCAAGAGTTACTGTACTAAAGGACCATCTCCGAGAGTTACTGTACTAAAGGACCATCTTCAAGAGTTATTGTACTAAAGGATCATCTCCAAGAGTTATTGTACTAAAGGACCATCTCCAAGAGTTATTGTACTAAAGGATCATCTCCAAGAGTTATTGTACTAAAGGATCATCTCCAAGAGTTACTGTACTAAAGGACCATCTCCAAGAGTTACTGTACTAAAGGACCATCTCCAAGAGTTATTGTACTAAAGGACCATCTCCAAGAGTTATTGTTCTAAAGGACCAATCTCCAAGAGTTATTGTACTAAAGGATCATCTCCAAGATTTACTGTACTAAAGGATTATCTCCAAGAGTTACTGTACTAAAGGACCATCTCCAAGAGTTATTGTACTAAAGGACCGTCTCCTAGAGTTATTGTACTAAAGGATCATCTCCAAGAGTTATTGTACTAAAGGATCATCTCCAAGAGTTATTGTACTAAAGGACCATCAGATGTGTATAAGAGACAGCTCCAAGAGTTATTGTACTAAAGGATCATCTCCAAGAGTTACCCTACTAAAGGACCGTCTCCAAGAGTTACTGTACTAAAGGACCATCTCCAAGAGTTATTGTACTAAAGGACCACCTCAAAGAGTTATTGTACTAAAGGATCATCTCCAAGAGTTATTGTACTAAAGGACCATCTCCAAGAGTTATTGTACTAAAGGATCATCTCCAAGAGTTACTGTACTAAAGGACCATCTCCAAGAGTTACTGTACTAAAGGACCATCTCCAAGAGTTATTGTACTAAAGGACCATCTCCAAGAGTTATTGTACTAAAGGACCATCTCCAAGAGTTATTGAACTAAAGGATCATCTCCAAGAGTTATTGTACTAAAGGACCATCTCCAAGAGTTATTGTACTAAAGGACCATCTCCAAGAGTTATTGTACTAAAGGACCATCTCCAAGAGTTATTGTACTAAAGGACCATCTCCAAGAGTTATTGTACTAAAGGATCATCTCGAAGAGTTATTGTACTAAAGGATCATCTCCAAGAGTTATTGTACTAAACGACATCTCCAAGAGTTATTGTACTAAAGGATCATCTCCAAGAGTTATTGTACTAAACGACCATCTCCAATAGTTACTGTACTAAAGGACCATCTCCAAGAGTTACTGTACTAAAGGACCATCCTCACATATGCTACTGTTTACTTTCTGTTGTGAGTTAAGTTTCAAATCTAGCCTGGGCAATGACCTGGTCCATGTGTTTCTTTCCATTCCCAAATGCGGTGGGATTGTTAACGCACTACAACAAGATAAATCATGAAGCATCTGTTTACCGGCGCTGTGGCGAAGGTGTTGCGCACGCGATTTACAATCCCACATACAAGGTTCGAAACACAGCTGCGAGCGATTTGGAAGTAGACCGCCTTGATTTATTTTCATACTTTATACATTAGTATGAGCATCGGTTGTTCAGAAACCAATGGCAAACTACTGAACGTTAACTTGCCTAGTAAATCGCAAATAGCCACAAATAAATACCCGTGTGGACTGCAACGTCCTGGAAAATATAAGAAACTAAAACAAACATATAGATAAGATAATCGTATTTTTCTTCGGTCACGTTAAGAAAGAAGGGGTTGGGACATTATGATGTCAATTGTGTATATTAACTGATTTAGTGCCGAAGGATAATATATCGCCATATGTGACCTGCCATGTGTACAGAAGGTTGATATATCACTATACTAGAGTCATCGTGTTATTTATTTTCTTTCGTGGTATCTTCCGCAATTTCAATGTTCAGTGAATGGAATTTACATCACTTGTTCATTTGTGTACCATGTTTGATCCAAACATATTTGGAGTGCCATATAGAAAACATAATGTTGTACATGCCAGAGTATGTGGCGATGGACAGTGTACGCAGTTTCACAGTCCCCCATACGGAGTTCAAAATAAGCAACAAAAGTTTTGCCGATTTGGAAGCAGAACGCCGTGCTGATTTTCACCATGGTTTTAGCGTCAGTCGTTTGGAAAGCAATGGCAACCTACTGAATATAGAATTATCTAGAAAATCTAAACCAATAAAAGAATGTAGGGATTGATCCTGCAAAAGACCACACAGCTAACTTTAACAGTTGTACTTATGGTTATCTGGACAATAAGCAGAGACACTGAGAAACGCCTGTCTGCAGCGTAATATCGTTTCTGAATACAATCAGAAGTGAACTCACAGAAAAAAGAAATATGCCAGGTTTTTTTTGTTTTTGTAGAGTACATTTGTTCCTGCGGCGAGACACCGTCGTCGTTTGGAGGTGACAGGTTCCAATCACAGCCGGTAATTACAGCTTAAAATCTGTATGTTGTCTAATGCGTCGTCTAGTTGAAAAAGAACACTTCTTCTTCGTCTGTTGCTGCTGCTTTCTTCTTCTTCTTCTTCTTCTTCTTCTTCTTCTTCTTCTTCTTCTTCTTCTTCTTCTTCTTCTTCTTCTTCTTCTTCTGCTTCTTCTTCTTCTTCTTCTTCTTCTCCCTCCTCCTCCTCCTCCTCCTCCTCCTTCTGCCTTTCATCTCCCATTGGGGCATACGTTTCAAATCAACTCGTTCCCAGCCATTTGTAAGTTAAAGTTAGTTGCATATTCTTTACAGGACGTTGCAGTCAATCCCAGAATTGCTTGGCTGTTTGTGATTTTTAACAAGTTTACCCTCAGCAGTTTGCGATTGCTTTCTGCACGGCCGGCACTCATACCATTATATACATATTTTTTTAAGCGCTTGACGGCCTACTTCTAAACCGTCCGCAACTGTTTGGAATGAGGTATGCGGGATTACAAATTGCGTTTGTAATTCCTTCCCCACTGCGCCGGCAACCATTTGAAGGTATGCCCAAAGTTGGTTGGGTGTTTAGCTAAAGTAGCTAGTTTCATATCAATGCTATTTAATCGCCTCTTATGACATGCATGATAGGTTACAATGTTACCACGAGGGAGCTTCAAATTAAAACTTTATTTATTTACTTTTTTCTGAAATATTAAGTATAGGCTAGGTCTGGCATTGGGCACGGGATGTATGGGGGTCGAGCATTGTCATGTTGAAAAGGACACATTTACTCAGAAGTCCACGTCGTTTGGATTGCGGGTTGAAACTTCTGAATCCACCCATACACTTGCGGGACTAACAGGCATGCTTCACCATACTGGACCTTCATTCATACACTTGCTGGACTAACAGGCATGCATCACCATACTGGACCTTCATTTATACACTTGCTGGACTAACAGGCATGCATCACCATACTGGACCTTCATTCATACACTTGCTGGAGTAACAGGCACGCATCACCATACTGGACCTTCATGCATACACTTGCTGGACTAACAGGCATGCATCACCATACTGGACCTTCATTCATACACTTGCTGGACTAACAGGCACGCATCACCATAGTGGACCTTCATTCATACACTTGCGGGACTAACAAGCATGCTTCACCATACTGGACCTTCATTTATACACTTGCTGGACTAACAGGCATGCATCACCATACTGGACCTTCATTTATACACTTGCGGGACTAACAGGCATGCATCACCATACTGGACCTTCATTTATACACTTGCGGGACTAACAGGCATGCTTCACCATACTGGACTTTCATTCGCTGATGACTTTCTATAGGTTTCATCCCTTTGCTGATCAAAAAACGGATAAGAGAACGCTGCTCCTTTTTGGTGCATGTCAAAAGTGGAGTGGTCATCTTAAACTGCTCTTATGACGGCACCATGTTCATCTGCACAATGATGTCACGCGTTTAACCTCTTATCATTTTAACAACAATATTGACAGGTTACAAGACAATGGCATGGCTATTGTAATTCTTCTTTCATACCTTTAAGGTTTTCATTTGAAGCCCACTCATATTATTTGCTTACCTTATAGGTGCTGGAAACACACGAGCGAAAGAACACATACCTGTTCTGAAACTATTAGGATCTCATGCTTTGACGAACCATGAGCGTCATTTCTTTAAAGCATGTCGTGGTGATAGTAGTGAACTATAATGATGATGGTGATTGCAACCTCTTGTACGTAAATTATTAAACCCTGTGAGTGCTGGTAAATCCCTTATTAAGTTATCTCATTTGACCATGAAATATCTGGGGAAATGTTGTTTGGGACGACCACAACAAGATCATCATGTGCCTTGCCGATAAGCGCGGGCGGTCATGTTTCGCCATCTCATACGATCACTAGAGTCATGAATCAGCTCTGTGTTTTGTCTCGATAATACCATATGGCCAAACCATCAAGATATTTTCTTCTCTGCCTTCCCTTGTTCTTTTTCATCAGTTTTACCATTTGTCACAGATCTCTAGTTTATTTCGTCTCATAACGTGTCCAAACATGTTGACTGTCTATGTCAAATTTATATAATCATTTTTCGGTTTTCATTTGCTTCTTATAGGATTTGCTCATTTCTTTTTCTCTCTGTCCATGATATTCTTTGCATTTCCCATAGAAACCACATTTCCACTGCCATTGGATGTTTTTCAACGTGTTTGCTCATTGTCCTCGCTTCACATCCATACAAAAGTACAGGTTCAATGTAGCTCTTCAACATTCTTTTTCTCGTTGCAATTGACATAATTTTATTGGTCAGTATGTTTTCAGTCTCGCACAAGACAACCTTGCCATGACGATTCTTGTTCTGATCGATTTGAAGGAACGTCCCAAAACAAGACCATTAATATTGTTATTTTTCTTTTACAGGTGTACGGCGTGGCCTCATTCCTGTTCGTTGTGACGTCAATCGCAGGCTTTTGTCTGGAAACGCTACCAGAGCTTCGGCCGCAGTTTCACAATGACACCACGGCCTGCGAGGGCGACCATCCTGTCGAGCTGGGTCGAGTAAGTTTGTGTATGGTCACATTAATGAATGTTAATTCTGATATTATTCCCGGCTTTTAACGACCCATACCGTACTATGGAATAAAACTGTGAACGGGGTACGAAAAAGGCAGCATGGCAGAATGTCGTCAACTGACTGGGCAGACACACTTGGCGATGTCGATGTGGGAAATGTACGATCAGGAATAACTCGAAGGTGAATACGCACGACAGGAGAAAAACGTCCGGCATTCATGACCCACACGATCCCGCCCCCTGAAAATGTCAAGAAGGTAAAGGAACTAAAACATTCGACGTGGAAAGGAGTGGGGATATTCCTGATAATCAGAATCCTCCTCTCGTGCTTGCTCCGCGGAGCGAGTTGTTGTCACTTAGCCGATCTTCTTGTCGATAGAAGACAGCGTAACCACGGGGTTTGTGCGTGTGCGCTTAAACTTCCGTTGTGCTGACTGTGCGTTACGGGATTAATTCCCTAAGAGTTAAATGTTCAGAAAGCAGTGGTAAACTTACTCTCCGGCGCTGTAGTCGTATGGTCAAATTCCCATAGGGGCCTATTTTTAATTGACCTGGGCCCCAGTTTGATACAGCACAAAATGGATATCAGTAAATGTCTTGGGAACCAAAGCGCATTGGTCTATACAAATCTGCAAGTAGCACCATATACCCAATAGGCCCCAAGATGGGAACATTCTCCTTTGCTTTATTTTACATACTTCCCGATGTCTAATAGGGGACAGTCATTGGCTAAACATCCAGCATTTGCCTCTTGTGGGGTCAGTTCACAGCAATGGTAGAATTCTCGTTTCCTTCATGCATAACACAGAGATTAAGATCAGAATAGGTCAAGTAATAGTACCAAAAGTTGCCTTTTCTGAAAATGAAAAGTATCTTATGCAGAAAGTCAGAATAATTTAATGTCAGAAAGAGAGTATTAACATTGTATATAGAATCTGTGTTGCTGCAAGGCAGTGAATCATGGAACGTGGATAATCACATTAGGAAGTACTTAGAAGTAAGGGGTGTGGTTATCGACAATTGTTGCGAATACCTTGGACTGTTGGAGCAACTATCAACGATTGACTGGGAGAGGTTGGGGAAACTAGAAAATTATATACAACTACAAACCAGAGACAAAAAGTATTCTCTGATCATGTGATGAGAATAGATGCATTGGAGAACATCGTAACAATGAAAAGATCATCAGTGGGGAAAGAGGCAGGCCGGGAGAAATGATGCTGGTTGGGCTGAAGTGGTGTCGTGCAGGATTATCATCAGCAGAGTTGATCCAGAATAATAAGGTCCGAGATCTGAAGAGAGACATGAAGTTCTAAGGTAGTTAGTGGGGCACTTGATGATAATGAGATGTATAGCTGTGGAGTCGACCAAGCTTCGTGAATGGTTGGTTGGTTGGTAGGTCTGTCGGTTGGTTGGTTGGCTGGGTTGGTTGCGTTGGGTTCGGTTGGTTGGTTGGTTGGTTCGTTCGTTCGTTCGTTGGTTGGTTGGTTGGTTGGTTGGTTGGTTGGTTGGTTGGTTGGTTGGTTGGTTGGTTAGTTAAGAATCCAATCACGTTTTCATGATCTCCAATCACTTTTTCGTGATCTCCAATCACGTTTATATAAAATTGCGTATTTTCAACAGGTTAAATGTCATTTGTCTATTTAATTATGCATCTTAAATACCCTTTTTTTTTAAACATGTGTAACTTTAACAAAGATTGTATTAGATATTATGTCGATAAATGTACTTGCATAATTTACTTGTAGGGATAGAAATAAAATTTGCCGCATTCGAAAATATGAAAACATTCAGACCCAAGTATAGGAAACAATTAAAATAAGATACAATGTGTTATATGTGTGAGAGGTTCGCGTTAACGAAGTTGGCAGGAAACTATGCTGATAATGTCATGAGCACTGTCTGCTGAAGGTTGGATCCCTTGGCTCATCGCCAGCTAAGTAACGAAATGATTGGCTACCTATTCCTCATTATATTTTCCGACCAAAATGTGACGGTCCTTTCACATCACATGCACATAGCAGGACAATGTTTCAGGAAATGCTTAATGTTAATTGTTTAATATATCTGGGCACATAGTGTTTTTAATCGTTTTGCGCATCCTCACGATGGGTTTCATTTATAAATTATCAGTGTTACAACCACGTGTGAAATATTGGAAGTGACCATATTTACAAGTAAATGGGAATATTCTTCAACAAGTGAATCGGTACAATTATCTCGGAACAGTCACAACATCTGATGGGAGATGCCTCGAAGAGATTAGAACAAGAATCGCCATGGCGAAAGTAGCCTTTAGCAAGATAAAAAACATTCTGACCAATAAAAAGATGTCAATCGAAACAAGACAACATATCCAGGGCGAACCTTCTGGCCTAGAGAGACAACAGTGGGAGATAAACTCTATGGACCGCTGAAGATTCTACATAGAGCCTGTTCATTTGTATGGATGTGAAACTTGGAAAATGAGCAGTCAAGCTGAAAAACATCTGTCGACTGCAGAAATGTGGTTTCTGGGGAAAATGCAAAGAATACAATGGACAGACAGAAAAATCAATGACCAAATACTACAGGAGACAAATGAATATAGTAAACTGATTAGAGAAATTAGACGTAGACAGTCAACATTTTTTGGACATGTTATGAGAAGAAATGGATTGGAGAACTTAGTGACAACTGGCAAGATCGAAGGGAACGGACCAAGGGGAAGACCGAGGAGTAAATACCTGGATGGCTTGGCCACATGGCATGGTCGAGACAACAACACTGAGCTGATCCACGATTCTGGTGATCGCGTGAAATGGCGAGTTATGACCGCCCACGATTTCCGGCTTGGCACATGATTGATTGATTGATTGAATGATTGATTGATTGATTGATTTGGGCATATTTAAATAAATAAGTGTTGAACATTAATTTTCAGCTGCAGTTCATTATTAATATAATTGCAATTAATTGTAAACAGGGTGGTAAGCATACAACACTGTACTAGACAATAGAAACGTAAATCTGTACACTCGGAGATTCAAACCTTCTGTCCACCTTCAGCCGGCAGTGGCTTTATTTTCCTTCAGCGAGGTGCTGTTGTCATTATATCTGGTTCCCGGTGTGCCTACAGCGTTCATTATTGCTTTTGTCTAGTGAGCAATCTGTTGTCTCTTACCTTCCGTTGATTCTATGAGTGCCTATCAAGCATATATATTCAGCACTTCATACTAATGCCGGTGTATGCGGGGAAGATTTTGATAATCAAATCCAACAATAAGACCGAGCAATAAGACCGAAGCAATAAGACCGAGACAATAAGGCCAAGGTACAAGGCCGAGGCAATAAGACCGAAGCAATAAGGCCGAGGCAATAAGACCGAAGCAATAAGACCGAGGCAATAAGACCGAGACAATAAGACCGAAGCAATAAGACCGAGACAATAAGACCGAAGCAATAAGACCGAGACAATAAGACCGAAGCAATAAGACCGAGACAATAAGACCGAAGCAATAAGACCGAGACAATAAGGCCAAGGTACAAGGCCGAAGCAATAAGACCGAGCAATAAGACCGAAGCAATAAGACCGAAGCAATAAGACCGAGACAATAAGACCGAAGCAATAAGACCGAGGCAATAAGACCGAGACAATAAGACCGAAGCAATAAGACCGAGACAATAAGACCGAAGCAATAAGACCGAGACAATAAGACCGAAGCAATAAGACCGAGACAATAAGACCGAAGCAATAAGACCGAGACAATAAGACCGAAGCAATAAGACCGAGGCAATAAGACCGAGACAATAAGACCGAAGCAATAAGACCGAGGCAATAAGACCGAGACAATAAGACCGAAGCAATAAGACCGAGACAATAAGACCGAAGCAATAAGACCGAGACAATAAGACCGAAGCAATAAGACCGAGACAATAAGACCGAAGCAATAAGACCGAGACAATAAGACCGAAGCAATAAGACCGAGACAATAAGGCCAAGGTACAAGGCCGAAGCAATAAGACCGAGCAATAAGACCGAAGCAATAAGACCGAAGCAATAAGGCCAAGGTACAAGGCCGAAGCAATAAGACCGAGCAATAAGACCGAAGCAATAAGACCGAAGCAATAAGACCGAGACAATAAGGCCAAGGTACAAGGCCGAGGCAATAAGACCGAGCAATAAGACCGAAGCAATAAGACCGAGGCAATAAGACCGAGGCAATAAGGCCAAGGTACAAGGCCGAGGCAATAAGACCGAAGCAATAAGACCGAAGCAATAAGACCGAGACAATAAGGCCGAAGCAATAAGACTGAAGCAATAAGACTGAAGCAATAAGACTGAAGCAATAAGACTGAAGCAATAAGACTGAAGCAATAAGACCGAAGCAATAAGACCGAGGCAATAAGACCGAAGCAATAAGACTGAAGCAATAAGACTGAAGCAATAAGACCGAAGCAATAAGACTGAAGCAATAAGACTGAAGCAATAAGACCGAAGCAATAAGGCCGAGGCAATAAGACCGAGGCAATAAGACTGAAGCAATAAGGCCGAGGCAATAAGGCCGAGGCAATAAGACTGAAGCAATAAGACCGAGCAATAAGACTGAAGCAATAAGACCGAAGCAATAAGACTGAAGCAATAAGACCGAAGCAATAAGACCGAGACAATAAGGCCAAGGTACAAGGCCGAGGCAATAAGACCGAGGCAATAAGACCGAGGCAATAAGGCCGAGGCAATAAGGCCAAGGTACAAGGCCGAGGCAATAAGACCGAAGCAATAAGACCGAAGCAATAAGACCGAAGCAATAAGGCCAAGGTACAAGGCCGAGGCAATAAGACCGAAGCAATAAGACCGAAGCAATAAGACCGAAGCAATAAGGCCAAGGTACAAGGCCGAGGCAATAAGACCGAAGCAATAAGACCGAAGCAATAAGACCGAAGCAATAAGACTGAAGCAATAAGACCGAGCAATAAGACCGAGGCAATAAGACCGAGGCAATAAGACCGAGGCAATAAGACTGAAGCAATAAGACCGAGCAATAAGACCGAAGCAATAAGGCCGAGGCAATAAGACCGAGGCAATAAGACTGAAGCAATAAGACCGAAGCAATAAGACTGAAGCAATAAGACTGAAGCAATAAGACTGAAGCAATAAGACTGAAGCAATAAGACCGAAGCAATAAGACCGAGGCAATAAGACCGAAGCAATAAGACTGAAGCAATAAGACTGAAGCAATAAGACCGAAGCAATAAGACTGAAGCAATAAGACTGAAGCAATAAGACCGAAGCAATAAGACCGAGGCAATAAGGCCAAGGTACAAGGCCGAGGCAATAAGACCGAGGCAATAAGACCGAGGCAATAAGACCGAGCAATAAGACCGAGGCAATAAGACCGAGACAATAAGACCGAGGCAATAAGACCGAAGCAATAAGACCGAAGCAATAAGACTGAAGCAATAAGACTGAAGCAATAAGACTGAAGCAATAAGACCGAAGCAATAAGACTGAAGCAATAAGACTGAAGCAATAAGACTGAAGCAATAAGACTGAAGCAATAAGACCGAAGCAATAAGACCGAGGCAATAAGACCGAAGCAATAAGACTGAAGCAATAAGACTGAAGCAATAAGACCGAAGCAATAAGACTGAAGCAATAAGACTGAAGCAATAAGACCGAAGCAATAAGACCGAGGCAATAAGACCGAAGCAATAAGACTGAAGCAATAAGACTGAGACAATAAGGCCAAGGTACAAGGCCGAGGCAATAAGACCGAAGCAATAAGACCGAAGCAATAAGACCGAAGCAATAAGGCCAAGGTACAAGGCCGAGGCAATAAGACCGAAGCAATAAGACCGAAGCAATAAGACCGAAGCAATAAGACCGAGGCAATAAGACCGAGGCAATAAGACCGAGGCAATAAGACCGAGGCAATAAGACCGAGACAATAAGACCGAGACAATAAGACCGAGACAATAAGACCGAGACAATAAGACCGAGACAATAAGACCGAGACAATAAGACCGAGGCAATAAGACCGAAGCAATAAGACCGAGGCAATAAGACCGAGGCAATAAGACCGAGACAATAAGACCGAGGCAATAAGACCGAGACAATAAGACCGAGACAATAAGACCGAGACAATAAGACCGAGGCAATAAGACCGAGGCAATAAGACCGAGGCAATAAGACCGAGACAATAAGACCGAGGCAATAAGACCGAGACAATAAGACCGAGGCAATAAGACCGAGACAATAAGACCGAAGCAATAAGACTGAAGCAATAAGACTGAAGCAATAAGACTGAAGCAATAAGACTGAAGCAATAAGACCGAAGCAATAAGACCGAGGCAATAAGACCGAAGCAATAAGACTGAAGCAATAAGACCGAAGCAATAAGACTGAAGCAATAAGACTGAAGCAATAAGACCGAAGCAATAAGACCGAGGCAATAAGACCGAAGCAATAAGACTGAAGCAATAAGACTGAAGCAATAAGACCGAAGCAATAAGACCGAAGCAATAAGACTGAAGCAATAAGACTGAAGCAATAAGACCGAAGCAATAAGACCGAGGCAATAAGACCGAAGCAATAAGACTGAAGCAATAAGACCGAGGCAATAAGACTGAAGCAATAAGACCGAGGCAATAAGACCGAGGCAATAAGGCTGAAGCAATAAGGCCGAGGCAATAAGACCGAGGCAATAAGACTGAAGCAATAAGACCGAGGCAATAAGACCGAGGCAATAAGGCTGAAGCAATAAGGCCGAGGCAATAAGACCGAGGCAATAAGGCTGAAGCAATAAGGCCGAGGCAATAAGACTGAAGCAATAAGACCGAGGCAATAAGACCGAGGCAATAAGGCTGAAGCAATAAGGCCGAGGCAATAAGACTGAAGCAATAAGACTGAGGCAATAAGACCGAGGCAATAAGGCTGAAGCAATAAGGCCGAGGCAATAAGACCGAGGCAATAAGGCTGAAGCAATAAGGCCGAGGCAATAAGACCGAGGCAATAAGGCTGAAGCAATAAGGCCGAGGCAATAAGACTGAAGCAATAAGACCGAGGCAATAAGACCGAGGCAATAAGGCTGAAGCAATAAGACCGAGCAATAAGGCCGAGGCAATAAGGCCGAGGCAATAAGACCGAGCAATAAGACCGAGCAATAAGACCGAAGCAATAAGACCGAGGCAATAAGACCGAAGCAATAAGACCGAAGCAATAAGGCCGAGCAATAAGACCGAAGCAATAAGACCGAAGCAATAAGACCGAGGCAATAAGACCGAGCAATAAGACCGAAGCAATAAGACCGAGGCAATAAGACCGAAGCAATAAGACCGAAGCAATAAGGCCGAGCAATAAGACCGAAGCAATAAGACCGAAGCAATAAGACCGAGGCAATAAGACCGAGCAATAAGACCGAAGCAATAAGACCGAGGCAATAAGACCGAAGCAATAAGACCGAAGCAATAAGGCCGAGCAATAAGACCGAAGCAATAAGACCGAGGCAATAAGACCGAGGCAATAAGACTGAAGCAATAAGACCGAGCAATAAGACCGAGCAATAAGACCGAAGCAATAAGACCGAGGCAATAAGACCGAAGCAATAAGACCGAAGCAATAAGACCGAGGCAATAAGACTGAAGCAATAAGACCGAGCAATAAGGCCGAGGCAATAAGACTGAAGCAATAAGACCGAAGCAATAAGACCGAAGCAATAAGACCGAGGCAATAAGACTGAAGCAATAAGACCGAAGCAATAAGACCGAGGCAATAAGACTGAAGCAATAAGACCGAAGCAATAAGGCCGAGGCAATAAGACCGAAGCAATAAGGCCGAGGCAATAAGACCGAGCAATAAGACTGAAGCAATAAGACCGAGCAATAAGACTGAAGCAATAAGACTGAAGCAATAAGACCGAAGCAATAAGGCCGAGGCAATAAGACCGAGCAATAAGACTGAAGCAATAAGACAGAAGCAATAAGACCAAGGTAACAACGCCACTTGTTCAGGCAGTATTCTGGTTTAGGATTTATTTTTAATATGTAGCCTCTGACATATAAAGAAAAATATATTGTCTAATTATGGTCTGGAACCTATATTCCTTAACTCGCGAGACTGTGATCCCACTTGACTACCTGTTGTTTTGCTTATGTGCTGTTGAATGATAAATGTTCCCATACTCACACTGGCGAATCAACTCATAATATCTAGATACAGGTTGTGAGCACACAAACACACACACACACATACACACACACACACACACACACACACACACACACACATATATATATAGTCACAGTATGTAGATATGTTTAACACTTTTGAATTGTGTGCAATTTTATAGTTTTATATAATTTGCTCAATAGGAAAGCTTCTGTATACTGTTCATATCAAAGGGTGTAACATTATATCTAACCTTACAGACTCAGAGAATTTAAAAAAAAAAAAAACAGTGAACCATAAACAAAAACTCATAAACGAAGTTTAAATGATTGATAGTAATGATTGTTTTCTTGAGTGGTGTGGCGAATTAAACAAATGAAATGATTTTAAAACCATTTGATAGTGAAAGGCAAATCAGTGGTTGATTGACTGATATTCTCATATAAAATTCATTTTTTTTCCATACGCCTTCAGACAATAACCTGAACATATTAAAGGAAGCATTAATCAATGATCGGACACCGTGGCAAAGGCGTTACGGACGCGGTTAGTAATTCCGCTTACCTGTGTTCGAAACACAGCTGCGACCGATTTGGCAGCAGACCGTGTCGTGCTGAGTTTTAACGTGTTGGTATGGGAGCTGATCTCCGTGGCCAAAGAGTACACGACGTTGTTTGTAATACCGTATATCCACGTGGGGGAAAACTGCTGCGCGAGATTCGGCAGCGGATGAGGCCGCGCTGGTAACTTACGGAGGTATGTGAACCGGTCGTTCAGAAAGAAATGGCAAACTACTAAACATAAAACCTTACCTAGTACATCAGCAGCAGCTGAAACATGTGCATGTTGACTGCAACGTCCGGTAAGGGTTATGAAACATTTTTTTTTTATGGGAACCGGTCGTTCAGAAACAATGGCAAACTACTGAACGTAAACTTGCCAAGGCTTCAACAACAGCAGTGCTGGTGTTGGCAGCGATGTCCTGTAAATATGACATGCAACACACACAAAATTTGTCAATGTCATGTTGTTGACATCTCTCCAGATGTTGTCATCTGATTTATGCTGGTGTAGGCCAAAGGTCTGTTCTTGATTGATTGATTGATTGATTGATTCAGGAACCGACATCACAGCATTCGGGGCATTCCCATAAGCGCTCCGTCCACATCCTCGGCAGCCAGCGAAGAGTTCCAACACTAATAGTACCAGTAGCAATCTGATTATATGTGCGTTTCACCTTTCCTCTAAGCGTCGATCGTCGGCCAGATCCCCTCGTCACCCCTCGCTGTCGTATTCTTGCCAGACCATGGTAATCCATTTGCTCCTCCGAGGTGTACATGTGCTCCCACAAGGCCGCAACCACATCTGCTTTATCATGCATCAATACTCCACCAAGTTTTGCCGAGCCAGCCAATCTGTCCGCCTGTTCATTCCCTAGCACACCAGCATGCCCCGGAGAAAAGATCCAGACGATGCTTGTCACCCGTGACTTCCGAAGCGAAGGAAGCCACTCTGCACGAAGCTTGCCTGTCCTCACCCTACTCAGCATGCTTTCTGAGTCAGTTACAAGGTCTGTTCTTCAAATGTTGGACACTGGCAACAAATGTTTACCTATATGTTATCACACTCCTCAGTTATCTGAGTCAGTGGCTCCTATCTGTAATTTGTTGAACAAATGTATACCATATGTATTTCCTCTTTCTTTCTTTTCCTTTTTTAAGCGTTTGGGCACTCTGGCAATATTTTTTTTTTTTGCCCTCGCTCGCTTTGAACTCAAGCGTAGTCCGTCATTTAGTAGTGCAGGACTGAATTTTGCATTTGGATTGGCTTTACCTATTAACAGTGTCCCTCGCCATTAGGTGAACCCACTTCGACTTCAGAGGTACTTGTAATTAACGTCCTCAAGTCAAGGACGATAGGTCAGTATTTTAGTCCAAGTGTCCGGTGATGGGGTTGAATCTCTTACTTCGGCATAAGCACACCGGATGTTTAAGAACACGCGTTCTTATCCAATCGGCCATGCTAACCTACTCTGGTAACAAATGTTTAGCTACATGTTACCAAATTCCTCAGTTATATTCGTCAGTGGCTCCGATCTCTAGCTTGTTGAAAACTCTGAGCCAAAAGTAATTTCTCTTTTCTTCAAGTGTTGGTCCGTAACCTCTTCGCAACAACGGGACTAAGAGGCTTCAACAACAAACACAAAACTCAAGATCTTATTTAAAATAAGCTGAACTAAACTGAAATTAAAGTACTTCTCATAGCCACAATGTGTATCTGAAACGGTTTTAATATAGATGAGCTGTAGTCAAATTGAGTCTGAGGTTTTGTAAAACATGTTACACCCTTTATTTATGAATCACTTTTTGGTTTAATTGGAAGCACCATTTGATTTGTTTCATGTAGAAAAATATGCATAAATGTTATTTTATCATAGTCACTGTCTTAGATTTATGAAGTGAGAATAATTAGTAAATGTGTCTCTCAGATTTATTTGTTACTTAACTCTTTTTTTTTTTTTTGGTCGCATACAGTTTTCACTTTAACTCTTAATTTCATGAAGTATAACAGTGAAAAATGATTTAGATCGTGCATATCTCCTGGAAAAACATACGGATACGAGGCATGGACCATTTCGCTTTCGCTGATGAACAAAATCTAGATTTTTAAACTTAAATAGTACAGTAAATTCTTAGAATAGCATGAATCAAGAAGAAGACAAGTACTGACATTCTTCAACATCTGAACGTCGATGACACTGGGCTCATAAACAATATCATGGCTCAGAAACTGAATTCCAATTCCAATTCCAATTTTCAAAATTAAAAATTCCAAATTCGGTCTCGTTCAATCTGCTTCCTCAGCGGTGGTTATTGTTGAGATCCGTGGTTTTTAACCCTGTTTTTGTCTTGTACGCTCTTACGAGTGAGTCCTACCTCGGACTGGTTACATAAGCGTTTGTGTCTGTGACGTCGGCTGGGGGATTGGTCGGCGGCTATCCTTTGTGCCCGTCTCTGAGCGACCGGCTCAATACCCCTAAGTTACCAACGCGGCGAGAACCCCTACCGATTCTCGCGCATGTTACGTTCCTTATGTGGATATACGGGATTACGGAGAAAGACGTTAATCCCTTACCCAGAGAGACCGGCTCATAACGATCTGGACACCCCAAAATAAAGTGTATTCATTATCCACGTCTGCCCACAACTATAGCTTTCAGTTTGTGCCCTATACATCGGAAGATGCAGTGAAATATGTCAGCCAATAAATTGTGCAACCTGTAGTTTTATTCTTTATTATTAAAAAGCAACAGCTATCGGAAATATACACTAAAGGAGCAGCCAGAGCACAATAGGGTTCTTCTTCTTCTGCCCATCATTCACTATTGGAGTATAAGCGCTCAAACAAACCCATGCCAAGCTGTACTATTTTTTGCTATCTCCTGTAGCTCCCTCTATGCTCCCCCCCCCTCCCCCCCCCCCAATAGTATTCATCTGTCTGTGATTCGCACAACAGGGTTTCAGTAACAAAACTGTTATGAGACACAGAGTTAGGGTTACAGTAACAAAACTGTATGAGACACGAGGAGTTAGGGTTACAGTAACAAAACTGTCTGAGACACAAAGAGGTAGAGTTACAGTAACAAAACTGTCTGAGACACAAAGCGTTAAAGTTTAGCTACTACAATATGTGTTAATGTAATGTTTAATCTGGATAATAAACGAGCAATAGCCACACACACACACACAAATGTTGCATGTTTGTGTATATGTGAACATTATGTACAAACTATGTCATAAATTTTCTATAGGATACAGAACTTTTAATTTTCTATAGGATACAGAACTTTTAACTCTGTGGGATTCCCGTCCAAGAAATTCCTCCGCGTTTGGTGGAGCTATGGTTAGTTGTTCCGTGGCAGCTTGTAACTATGGGCTTGGCTTCTGTATACATTCAGGTGCAATCTGGTGCTTCAGCTTTCAGTACCGTGGCTTAAAATACTGATCATCGTTGATTCATTGTATACCCACAACTCATCGTGTTTTAGGAAAAACTGGGATCAAACATTTTAGTTTTACATGAGCATTCTATGTTTAAATAGATCACTTTGTATTGAACGGTGACTGTGATCAGAGTTTAGGTTTTTGTGATTCATTCTGTAGTAAGCAAATCACATATTACGTTTGTCTTTACACATTTTAATGCAAGTAAATCACATGTAACATTTATTTTGACACATTTCATGGTAAGTTGATCATATTTTACATTTTTTTTTCTTGGAGCATTCTATGGCAATTAAATAACATTTTACTTTTGTCTTGACATATTATATATATTAAGTGAATCATACATTACATTGTATAACAAATAAAAATCACATATTACTTTTATCTTGACGCATTCCATAGCAAGTAAAGCACGTTACATTTGATAGAAACTTTCTATAGCAGTTAAACCACATATTACATTTCACAAGACACATACTATATTAAGTAAATCACATATTACATTTTCATTGAAAGATTCTATAGCAAATAAATACCATTCCATATTAAGCGAATCATATATTATTTTAGTGGCAGATTTTACAGCAAAAACAAAATCACATCTTATATGTGTCTTAAAACATCCCATAGACATATTACTTTTGTTGGTCACGTTCTATAGCTGTTAAATCACATATTACATTTTTCTTAACACATTATACATTAAGTAAATCAAATATTTCAATGTTCTTGGCATATTGCATACCAGTAAATAACATATTGATATTTTCCTGTAATTCTACTTCAAGAAAAATCAGTTTAAACAATTTTAATGACTCACTGTGCTAATGAATTTCAATATGGCATGTTCCTTTTCTTTCGTTAGCAAGTAAACCACATATCACAAGTTTCTTGTCATTTTAAATACCAAGTAAATCAAGGAATACACGTATCTTGAAACATTATAGTATATATTAAGTATATATATATATATATATATATATATATATATATATATATATATATATATATATATATATATATATATATATATATAAAGTAAATCACATATAATCAGTTTCTTTGCTGATTATGTTCTATGTGTATCAAGTACGACACATTTCTTGACTGATTGTGTACCAGCAACATGAAATATAAAACTGTATTGATTTATTATGTACGCAACTAATAAAATACAACACTTTTCTTGAATGAATATTTACCATGTGAATCAAATATTACTGTTATATATTGTTATTTATATATTCTTAACACTTTCTATACAAAGTACATTGCGTGCCTTACCGTTTTAGTACATTCATCACATATACTTTTGAGGAAAGCCGAAGGTGTTTCAATCATGTAATGAGTAACAGGTAAACATCATTTCATTTGTATAGAATAATTGCTTTATTCTTATAATTAGGCGTATATACTTTATACTAATACCCACAGCCGTGAAGCGCTGACATTATTTAACAGATTCAGTGCCAAACACTGAGAGAGCGCAGAGATACTCTAAAACAAGCAGAAAAGTTCATCAGCTTGCCAGGCCACCCTATGAAGAACAGATTTGAAAACTTAGCTATGGGGCGGTTGAAAAGAAGCATTATATCCACCAGGCCAAACGACTTTGCAGATAAATCACCGATCTGCCCACAGTTGGTATTCCCTTGAAAACTATTCCAGAGAGAATTCCATGGAAAGATGAACATAGACTATCACTACAAATCCAGAAAAAAGTGAGAGGAATATTTGACAAGGAAGAACAGAACAGTGTACAGCGCAGAACAGCCGCTCTCAGCTTCCTTGATGAAGAATACCCACAGGACCTCTGGATCCGAGCCTACACAGATGGGTCAGCACAAATGCTGTTCGAAAAAAGGAGCGGGAGTGTACATAGAATACCCAAATAATACTAGAGACACGGCCAGAGTACCAACAGGAAAGTACTGCCATAACTATGATGCTGAAATTGAGGCAATCAAGATGGCAACAGAGAAATTACTAAATGCCAGCCACGGTACACAACCTGTAGTGCTACTGACAGATGCAAAATCAGTACTCGAGGCGCTCCTGTCTGGGAAATTGCCAGTACTAAGGACATTACTTTCTGAACTTAGCAGTCAGCATAAGGTCACCATACAGTGGACACCATCACACTGTGGAATACCCGGAAACAGCAGAACTGTTCGATTGGTTAAGGAAGGAGCAAACGAAGAACAGCATGATGTGCCTGTTACATACCACTAAAAGAAAAGCGTTATCATATAGGTCAGAAAGCCACCAAAACCTGCTCAAGATGACTACCACATTATGGACAGACCAGAACAAGTCATTATTCTGCACCTAAGAAAAGAACACAATAGATTACGCAACCACATGTATACAAAATCCGAAGATTGATGAATCAGCTATGAGCACATGTGGATTGGCGTCGCAGACAGCAGAGCACATACTCCAGGACTGCCCAAAATACAACATATCTAGGCAAACCTATGGCCTAGAGAGACAACACTGGAAGATAAACTCTATGGACCACTGAGTGAACTAAAAAAGACAGTTAAATTCATACAAGAGAATACATTGCAGTTATAGACATATTTCAAGCGAACGAAAGAAGAAGAAGAAGAAGAAGAAGAAGAAGAAGAAGAAGAAGAAGAAGAAGAAGAAGAAGAAGAAGAAGAAGAAGAAGAAGAAGAAGAAGAAGAAGTGCCAAACAAAAAGATGTGGACCAAACAAAAATGAATGGCGGAAAATGGGAAGTAGGAGTGTGTCACAGTTATGACATAAAAGATGTTAATATGGTAGCAGACATGTTGTATTATATATCAAATTAAAGTAGGATGCTTAGGGAAATCTACTGTATTGATATTTTAATTGTGACACATTTCGCAATGACAACATTTTGACGATATATAAGTCCATGCCAGATACGGGAAGTCGCTTAAGACGATTAATCATCCCATGGCACTTAATCAGTTAAGTCTCTAGATAATCACACGACAACAAGAATTGCTCAAAAACAATCAGATGTTGACTGGCCTGGGGATGCAGAGGCTAAACGGTGTTAAGAACCTCTAGCACATTACCAGCCAGCAATTTCATGTACATTTTTGGATGTCTGTAAATGTCTCTCTGTAATCAACCACGTCTACTGTCACTATTGCTGTTTTGAATAAATTATCTAACACATCTTGAACCCATCTGCATTGTGGTCTTTCGTTTCTCCTCTTTCCCAGTACACCTCCCTCTGAAGTTATCTCCCACTCCCCCCCCCCCCCCCTCCCCCATCCCCCCGACATTCGTGTCTCTTTGTGCGCCCGAAATATTTCATGTTCCTAAACTGTGTTTATTTTAATCACCACTCTTCTTAATTTGTGCAGGATTTATTTGTTTATTCTCTTTTTAATCCTATAAAGTTGTAATACTCTTCCGTAGCGTTATATTCTCAAGCGGAGATTTTCAGCCGGATTGTTAGTTAACTAAGTGCCATCGGCTGATTAATTGTCTTAAGAGACTTCCTATATCTGCCATGGATTTAAATATAGTCGAAATCATTGTAAGATGATGTCTCTATAAAAATATCAATATACTAGTTTTCCCTAGGCAACCTCCTTTAATTTTATGTATATAACGAAATGACTGCTACCATATTCACAACTTTTAGATCATGACTGTGACACACATCTGCTTCCCATTTTCCGCCATCCATTTTTGTTCGGTCCAAACCTATATATTTTTTTATTTTTTTTTGCATTGAAACGGTTAATAAATCAGATGAGAAGTATTTATTCCGGTTTCACGCCCATATTTTGCCACAAGAAAACTGTTCATTTTCTAAGTATTTGTTGTTCTATACGCCCCAGGCAGTTAACGTGTGCGAAAGGATCACAGCGCACGGTCATAAATTTCTGGTGCACTGTTGGCAATACAGTGGGAGTTCAACACCTACACCGGCATTAAATTCGACTAAAACGTTGACTTCTCTTTCAGAAAGCAATGGCAAACTACTGAACGTAAAATTGTCTAGAAAGTCAACCTACGGTTGATTGCAACATCCTGCAAAGAACATACAACATGTAATGTTTGTAGGGCACAGTTTGTCACTCTTTTAATTTCTGACATCACATTTTCATCGTTAGTGAGCAGAGAATCTAAATATGCAAAACTACTCAGACATTTCTTCCCGCTGATAAATATTTGTATTCCCATTTATGTTTTCTCGGCTGCTATTATGTATGTTGTTGTTGTTATATAGGTATATCGATTTTTGGTTTAATTAGTAGATAAATAATGAACAATGAGAACATCTAATTGAAGCTCTAGAAATGCCCATATAGAATCATGTTGCATGTCCTTTGTAGGTCAACCCCAACACCAGGTTGATTTATTCAGGAATTTTACTTTCAGTAGTTTGCCATTGCTTTCTGAATAAATAGACGTGGAAGTCCAACTGACCAGTGTAGGGGTTAAACACCCTACTACACCATCGGCGAACCTAAAGTGTAAGTTCGAACGTTCTTGTCCTTTCTGCCAGACCTCTAATGAGGCATTAGGAAACCAAAATACTGGAGTCTTGGTATGAAGTAATACTCGTTTTCAACAGTATGCCAATCAACACAGTAACGGTATAGATCAACACTCCAATGGCAGTTTAAGTAAGCAATCAATTCTCTGAACGAGTTGGGGGTGGGGGGGGGTGGAATCATCAAAGAATGCCATTAACATTTTATGGATTTCATTAACTGATTAAGTGTCACGGGATGATTTATCGTCTTAAGCGAATTCCCGTGTCTGCTACAGGCTTATATATCGCAGAAAAGTTGTCCTTGAATTATAATGCAACGTGGTTGCTACCATATTAACAACTTTACAGTCATAGCTGTAACACACTCCTACTTCCCATTTTCCACCACCCACTTTTTGTTTAGTCCAAACCTACTGTTTGTTTAGCGGTTTAGCACTGAATCAGTTAAAGTTATTGCATCAACCCCGGCAATTTTGGGCTGTGAGTGATTTATTAGACAA